>JAODAL010002591.1:155000-192322 GCA_025379985.1 Phyllomedusa bahiana
TTTCAATAAAATCTTACTTTTATAATATGGTATTTAGTCTTTTTCCTTTTTTTGGTGTTGTTATTATGAATAGGTAGAAAACTCAATAGGTGACAGGTGGGCGTGGCTAGCAGCAGGTGGGTGGGAGTAACTTAAATACAATGTAGCCTTTTTATATAATATAGCTGAGTATAGCTAGCACTGCTCCAATTCAGGGATCTCCACTCCCACAAAAACTTCGACCAAACATATGCATAAAGCCAGTGCAATAAAAACGTAGAACCTTTAATAATTACTCCATAAAAATAGACATTGACCCGTAATTCACAGTATGTCCTGCATGCAAAACATGAAAAATGCATATTCTCAGCGTTATTTAGTTGCGGCGTAGCCTGCCGTTCACTGTTCATTCATGGCGCTGCTCCTGCAGCAAGGAGCGATGAGATGCCGGCAATCGAGCAGGACTGAGTCACTCGTGGACTTTTCGGAGATAGCTCCTCCCCTTCCTCAAGCACGTCAACCACAGGTATTGGTCTCACTTATATACAATTTAAAACCAAAAAACACTAACAATTTATACAAAGCAGAGACTTAACAATATACACTCACCGGCCACTTTATTAGGTACACCATGCTAGTAACGGGTTGGACCCCCTTTTGCCTTCAGAACTGCCTCAATTCTTCGTGGCATAGATTCAACAAGGTGTTGCAACGATGCTCAATTGGTGCCAAGGGGCCCAAAGAGTACCAAGAAAATATTCCCCACACCATGACACCACCACCACCAGCCTGAACCGTTGATACAAGGCAGGATGGATCCATGCTTTCATGTTGTTGACGCCAAATTCTGACCCTACCATCCGAATGTCGCAGCAGAAATCGAGACTCATCAGACCAGGCAACGTTTTTCCAATCTTCTACTGTCCAATTTCGATGAGCTTGGGCAAATTGGAGCCTCAGTTTGCTGTTCTTAGCTGAAAGGAGTGGCACCCGGTGTGGTCTTCTGCTGCTGTAGCCCAATCTGCCTCAAAGTTCGCCGTACTGTGCGTTCAGAGATGCTCTTCTGCCTACCTTGGTTGTAACGGGTGCTATTTGAGTCACTGTTGCCTTTCTATCAGCTCGAACCAGTCTGCCCATTCTCCTTTGACCTCTTGCATCAACAAGGCATTTCCGCCCACAGGACTGCCGCTCACTGGATGTTTTTTCTTTTTCGGACCATTCTCTGTAAACCCTAAAGATGGTTGTGCGTGAAAATCCCAGGAGATCAGCAGTTTCTGAAATACTCAGACCAGCCCTTCTGGCACCAACAACCATGCCACGTTCAAAGGCACTCAAATCACCTTTCTTCCCCATACTGATGCTCGGTTTTGAACTGCAGGAGATTGTCTTGACCATGTCTACATGCCTAAATGCACTGAGTTGCCGCCATGTGATTGGCTGATTAGAAATTAAGTGTTAACGAGCAGTTGGACAGGTGTACCTAATAAAGTGGCCGGTGAGTGTATATAAGGAATATAGGAATTATACATGGTTTAACCATGATTTTCATTTAACCCTTTTGGGGTAAGCGACTCCAAAAGGCAAGGTTCTACGGTTTTATTGCACTGGCTCTATGCATATGTTTGGTGGGTGGGAGTAACACAACTCATGAATTAAGTGGACTCAACAGTAAGGGTATGTTCACACGGCATAATTGCGGGGCGTAATTACGCCCCGCAATTACGCCGGGACTTCGGGAGCTCGTGCCGAACCCCGCAGTCCGCCGGCCCCATAGACGTTCATTACTAGCGGCGCATATTCGCCGCTAGTAATTGACATGTCACTTATCTCCCTGCGAGCAGGGAGAGGAGGCGTAATCCATAGTTCTCTATGAGAATTGTGGATTACCGTAATGACTGGGACGTATCTCGCCCTGTATTGAGCACAGTACGGCGCGAAATACGGGCCGAAATACGTCCCAATTTAAGCCGTGTGAACATAGCCTAAGTGACAGACCACTGGAAACAGCATCTGTCACTAGCTTATGCTGCTCTCATTGAGTACAGCATAACCTATGTGACAGGTTCCCTTTAAATCCCACTTAGCCAGTTGTGTCAAACACCGCGGGTTGAGTTTGCCTTTTAAACGTTAACTACTTAATAAATAATTTTACTAGCGGACGTCAAAGTGTTTGTCATTTTGACATCATGTATCCCCTGGTACTTAAACTACGTACAGTGTTACAGAAAATAAAATGTAGCAAAGGATAAGGAAGGAAGGTATAATGATGTTGAATATTAGGACTGGGGCTTGAGGACCTCAGAATTTATGGCGTGGCATTGGTAGCAGGAAAAAACATTCAAGGTTCTTTACATATTTCATGTACGCTGGCAGCTGTTTGTCATCAATCTATCATTTCAGCTCTTACAGTGCTGGAGCCGGACCCTCTTTCAGTGTGGAATCTGCACTAGCAGAAAAACCTAACCGAGATTTATGGGCTCCTGCTGGTAACTATTTAAGTAACTTCGTTAATTTGATTTATAGAGAGTTGGAAATCTGGATAACAACAGAAATATGTGGTATTAATAGGTTGAAAGCTCAAAGATATGTCCTATATGAATCAATGATTTGCGTAAGATTTGGTTTACATCTGCGTCTGGGGTTCACCTCCGCCGCAGAAGTGAAAACAGGGCCGTAGGGATCCGTTGCACAAAGGACACCCAAGACGCCTGACGGACCCCGGTAATTAATTTTTTTTCCGTTATTCCTAGCGGAACAGGCGACAACGTTTCAGAACGAAACCTCTGACATGTGTGAACCAGACCTCATTGCTTAGCTGTACAATATACGTACTGTGTTTGGCAAAAGTGGCTGGCCGACTGGTTTTAGAGAACCACAATATCATGCTCCAACTCACTGTCCAAGGAGGCAGCTGTGTTTGATTCACCATTTGCTGTACCACGTAGCAAGAAACTGGGGGCTCCCATCTCCCAAATTGGCTGCAGCACCCTCAGCATTGTGTCCCCTGATGTATAAGACTAGACACTGATCCTTAGTAATTGAAAGAGCCCGTGCATACTGCTGATTTCCTCTTCCATTTATGCCTTAAAGGGGTTTTGCCATGAAGTAAAATTGACGTGGGAAGTTTGAAAATTAAATAATAAACATTTTCACCATTCATTGTTATAAAAAATTCTGCCCTGTTTTTGTTTTAGCTGCTCCTTTAGTGATCCATTGTTTACCGCTCATCTCCAGGGGATACGACCAGGGCTGAGAGCCCTTCAGTCCTGGTCGCACATGCTCAGACATCACCTCTCTTCTCAGGCAGCTACTGAGAGTTCAAACACCGGGTGCTGTCATTCTACTCCCGTCCTTTGGACTAGTTAGTAATAAGTCAAACAGTGCGAATAAAAAATGAGGTTTGTGCATTGATAAAGAGGAAAAAAAAATCCATAGATTAAGTTTCTGCAGGGATGTGAACCAAGGACCCTTGTGCTGTCAAACAAAAATGTTACCTCTGAGCTACAGTGTAGCTATTACAATTCTATATATATAAAAAGACCTTTCTTTGACTAGAGAGAGGAAAGGCCTGGTGATGTCATCCTGCTGTGTCACATGATCTGCAATTCAAGCACATCACACACGCTCCCTTGTGAACACACAGAGCTGAAGAGCTGGATGCACGAGGTATGAAATGAGATCGTGGCAAAACCCCTTTAACTCCATATTATATGTAAAGGGACCCTCTAGTTTGACTCGGTGTCTGAACATGGGGTTCTTACTAGTTTAAAGGGTCTTTATTTATCCATATTTATAGGATTTGCCATCAAAGTGTGATAGGTGCAGGTCCCACCTGCACCTGTCTCAGGAATGGGACCCCAAAAGTCTCAATACAGAATGGAGAGTCAGAAGTATCAATTCCGTTCCATGGGAGTTTCTAATACCGTTGAACATACCGCTCACATTAGACTTTGATGGTCTATCTTATTGATATGCCAACAGTGGATGGTGAAGCACCCCTTTAATGTACTACAATGGTAAAATCTACTTAGTGATTCCTTGGTTCTAACCTGGCTTGATTCATGGCTAGTTTTCTTGTCTGCTGCCTGCCCTGACCTCTGGCCTGTATATTGTCTATTACCTGATCCCTTTTTACAGCAGTTGCTAATGCTTCCCTGTTGTGTTTAGACTGTGACAAGGATAGCGACCTTGTAGTTCCTCACATAAGAGACCAGATGCATTGATAGGAATTAAAGAGTCAAGACCAGGGAACTCCATAGACTTTGCTTTTCATCGTAGTTATTTGCATTCACACACAAGTAGACCTTGTCACACATAAAGCAGTGAGCTGTGTGATCCTGACGGCTGTAACAGGAACCTATCATCCAGGGACCTATGTGCAGCTACTTAGTAGCAATGAATTCCTAAGTCAGGCACAGATTAGTCTTGGAGAGATCAAACCTGGCAGAAAAAAAGAACCATAACATTAAAAATCCAGGACTACCTCAGTCAGAGGCGTAACTTCAAGCTCTTGGGCCCTGGTGCGAAAAGCTAAATGGGGCCCATCAGTTACCATGCACCATTTACAATGCTGGTATCTTCTCATGTGGCAGCAGGGCTTTTGGGCCCCCTCAGGCCGCTGGGCCCGGTAGCGACCTCTGCACCCCCTGTAGCTACGCCCCTGACCTCAGTTACTCCTGGGAACATTACTGGCATACAGGAATTGGCTCATGAATACAACCTCTTTTTTAATTTAGCTTCTGAAGCCTCTGGTGAAAACTTGTTATTACCAGCAAAATATATACACACATGTAAATACCCCACAACCATAGACTCTGAGAAATAAACATAGGGCAGAAAATCCCTGAAACATACATTTTGATAATAATTTCATTCTGAAACAATTCTGTCACCGAGGTATCATATCAAACACAAAAAGAATATACAATGTTAGGAGCTATAAAACTATTTAAGACAACATGACATGGCGGTCATGCTATCTGATTTGTGGGCAGCATGTCATAGAGCAGAAGGAGTTGAATAGATTGATTATATATTTTTGTGTGGAAAAATTCAGTAGAAATTGTAACTTCTAATTAATTTACTGCTTATTCTGAGTTAAGGAGTCCAGTGGGTGGTCTTATTAGTGACTGACAGCTATCTCTCTGTGTGCACTCATACCAGGAAGGCTATCAATCACTGGTAAGAACGCCTTCTGTCCTCTTTAACGTAAAATAAGCAGTAAAGTAAATTAATAAATGACAACTTTTTGCTGAATATTTCCCTAAAAATCTTATCTGCTCAGTTCCTTCTGCTCTGTAACATACTGCCTACAGACCAGATAGCATGATCACTGTGACAGGTTCCCTTTAAAGTGCCAAAAATTATCCCATTATTGTCACAGTAATCACCAAATATAATACAGTCTTTTGTCCCAAATAATTGTTATTTAGACTGGCATGAAGACTAGCCGATGGGTCTTCTGGCTCGATGAAAAATATACGAGAACAGCAATAAAAAACTTAGTAACCATTTTATCCTTTCCTTAGTTTCTTGGATATCACATCACTGAACTACAGGTTCCTGTTTGCTTTCAGCAGTTGTCTCTGTATTTAATTTATTAGTATAACTACATCTATTTTGTGAAGTCCTCATGAGTTAGCTAGAGAACATTGGTGAACAAACTGCATCATGGAAACTAGGGAATATATTAGAAAACTCAAGGATAAAGTTGTGGCAAAGTGTATTGCGTGTTTAGGTTTTTTTTTTAAAAAAAAAAAATAGCTCAAGCACCGAACATCTTATGAAGCACTGTTCAATCCATAAACAGACAAATGTTCAGCTTCTCACTACAATCATATCAGATTGCAAAGGTGGGTGGATCACGGACAGCAGGGAACTCCACCAGTGCAAGACAATACAACGGATAAAGAGAACCCGCATCCACATGAAGCTAAATGGTAGTTATCAATTACTGGAGACGGTAGATGCGTCGTAAAGTTAAAATTTTGTATCTTTAATCAACATTATTTTAAAAACTTACATAAAGACTTTCATGCACTAAGTCCACGGCTTACAAGGCTACAACCACCTGTAACGGGATCCGCACTAAGTCGTGCCTGTGCTCGTTCAGACCAATGCGTTTCAATAGAAATATCTTAGCTTGGTCTGTTCAATCCATGTATGGACCAACTATTAACCTACCGAGGCATAGCCATCCACCTAAGCTGACAGCCCGGACAAGGAGAGCACAAATTAATAAAACAGCCAAGAGGCCCTTGTCCACTCTGGAGGAGCTGCAGCTATTCACAGCCCAGATGAGAGAATCTGTCCACAGTACAACTGTTAGTCGTGTATTCCACAAGTCTGGCCTTTATTGAAGAGTGGCATAAAAAAAAACTTTTTGAAAGCAAGTCATAATAAGTCTTGTTTGCAGTTTTGCAAAAGATATGTAGGGGACACAGCAAACATGTGGAAGAAGGTGCTCTGGTCATATGAAACCAAAATTTAACTTTTTAGCCTTGAAACCAACACTACATATCACCCAGAACACACCATCCCCACTGTGAAGCATGGTGGTGGCATCATGCTGTGGGAATACATTGCTTCAGCAGGGACTAGTAAACTGCTCACAGTTGATGGGAAGATGGATAGAGCTAAGTTCACGGCAATCCTGGAGGAAAACCTGTTAGAGGGTACAAAAGGCTTGAGACTGGGCCATAGGTTCACCTTCCAACAGGGCAACAACCCTAAACATACAGCCAAAGCTACAATGGAATAATCTGTAACTGAGTGTGCCATGGTCCAGTACCCAGTCTGCAGATGCGCTCGTTTTCCGCCTTTTACGGCGGGTTGTACTGTGGTCCAGGTCCTGGTCCACTCTCGTGCCCATCTCCAGTCCTGGCTTCCCTGCTTTGTTACTCACCTCTCTCCTTGCCACACCACTCCTGTCCGGCGTTCTCTTGTGTGCCCTCTCCCTCCTGCTATTGGCTCTGACGACACTTCTCAAATCTGACCTCTTGGGGTGCACACACCTTGTTTCCTTTGATTTAAAGGGCCAATGCATGCAATTCTAATTTTCCACAGCCAATCACCTGGGACCATGGGCTTTATAGGGATTCTTCACCAGCAGTCTCTGCCCAGTTATTGGTGTTCGTCCCATTCGAGTCAGCCATTGCTGTGCATTATCTTCTGATGATCTTCTGTTACTGACCTCCTGCTACTTTCCTGTCCTGACCACATGCATGAACCAGAACTAGCCTGTATGCTGTCTGTCCTAACCTTGTTGATCATGTCTGGACTACATTCCAGCCTCATCTTCCTGTACCACGTTTCATCGGCTGTCACCGCTAGCAAAATCCATCCGGCTTTTTGGCGAGCTCCGGTGAAGACCAGGGAGCCCCTTAGACAACACTCCTCGGCGTAGGTTACGCAAAACCCTACACGGTGACCTGCGGATCCGCCCATTATGACAACATCAAAGCATATTTATGTGTTAAAATGGCCCAATCAAAGTCCAGACCTAAATTCTACTGAGAATCTGTGGAACGACTTAAAAAATGCTGTTTAAAAACATTCGCCAACTAATCTGACTGAGCTAGAGATATTTTGCAAGGAAGAATGGGAAATATATTCCAGCTTCTAGATGTGCAAAGCTGGTAGAGACATACCCCAACAGACCAGTTCAGTTTTTTTATTTGCAATCGGTCACGGCTTAATGTTTTTTATACGTTGTGGTCATGGTGTGGCAGTAGTATTTGTGTGGTGGTGAAATGTTATCATGATGTGGTGGTATTATCCATACACTTGGCTGAATGTGCAGTCATGATGTGGTGGTATTATTCAGCCACTTTATGGTGGTGATATGTGGCGGTATTATTCAGTCATTGTGTGGTAGTGATATGAGGTCATGGTGTTGCGGTATTTGGTCTTAGTGTGATTATTGGTTTATTAGTCTTGGGATTCTGGTTTTGTGTAGCACTGTTTTTTGTAACTGTATGAATTGTATGACTATTATTCAGTAGTTTAGATATAAAACTTTGTGTTTAAATATTCAGGCATTGGTTAAAGGTGATGCAATGTGGCGTAACATGATAAATGCGGTGAGAACAACTTCTTCACCCTGCCCTGAGTACAGTTTAGCCTGAGAATGGCCTGTTATAGTGTCCATCCCAAACAAATCCTTAGAAATTGTTGGAGATTTCCGTCACTGGAAAAGTCTGAGACAATTCAGGTGCTTCTACTGATTTCCTGAAGGTTTCAATCCCTGGTAGAAGCAGAAATCAGCTATGAATGGTAGCATTACCGAAGGTGTAGTTATCATCTTTTACCATCTTTATCATACTGATACTAAGAGATGGGATGACCCTTACAGAAGTTTACTAATTTAATATAATTTAATCATTGTATAATAATAAGTTTTGCAATTTTCTAATATATTTTATGCTTCAGTTCCTTACTCTCTCCAAGGTTTCTCCTTGCTGCCAGTGAATAGAAATTTCCCTGTATAAACGTTTTCTCTTCTTAATTGAAATTTTATTTCTCTTCTCCTACAAACCCTTCTGTGTTTAGAGTAAGTTCACACAAAGCATAAAAATTACACAGTAGAAACGTCTAAAGATCTGAGCTCGAATCTGCAATGAAATCTCAAGTTTTACATGCTGATTTAATTACAAATATTGGTGTAGATGTCACACATTGCATTCTGCCGCTCTTCCATAGCAGATGCAGCTTGCATGAAATTCTGCAGCACGCATAAAATCTGCTGCAGATTTCTTATGGTGTGTCAGTGGACTCCCCATTCATTTATGTTGTAAAGTACTTTGTTGAGGAAATTCTGTCTCTAATTCTTAAAAGGGATAGTCACACCATAAACTTTGATGATATGCCATCAAAGTCAGATAGGTGCAGGTCTGACTTCTGGGAGCCACACCTGGTTGTGCTTGTGCACAGCTCCTTGATATGCCTTAAAAGAATGCCCTCCAAAATGGAGGACCCACAGCAACAAACACCAAAATTTGTTCTCCTAGAGAGGAAGAAATGCTGGTTCCTCTAAATCTAAATATCCAATATAGTGGTACTGACCCAAGGGGTAAAAAAATTGCCCCCCCTCGGCGGAGTAGTCGCCCCAACAGGAGCAGCCCCACCTATTGAGAGCGCACCCTAGGTCAGACCCCTTAAACAGTTCCTAAAAGGATACCAGCAGGACTCCCATATGTACTATAGACACTCCAGGAGAAACAATTCTATCCACATAAAATCATTCTTTTTAGTCACATGTACAGAACAAGAAAAAAACAAACACAAACCCAACGGTCTGGTGCATCATTGATTCAGACACCTGTGGGATTTGTTCAAGACCCACAAACAAAAACAAAAACAACGTTCCGTTGTATCATTAATTCAAAAACCCGTGTGATTTGTTTCAAGACCCGACGCGTTCCCCCACAAATTCTATAGGGTTCATCAGGGGTAACAAGAGAACATTTAGCCAACAAGACTAAAATCACAGCATACATAGACTAATAGATAAAGATACTTAGCAATGATATCCTTAATGGTGGTAATGCCGTCAAGATAATCCAATAAGATACAGATTGATGATGTGTCTGATGCCTCAGTGTGGACGATACTGCCATGCATCCATGCTCCCCATGGAGATCTTTAAAGTGGACACCACCGGAAGTGATCTCAAAAACCAAAACATCACTTCCTGTCACCTCCCCCCCCCACCCCCACGGAGATCAATTCAGGCCCGCAGAGAGAGTAGAGATCTCTCATTCCCAGATAGTTCACATGGGAAGAGCAGGTCGCCCCCTTTTGGTGGGTAAGTGAGGCGTCTACCGCCACTAACACCACATAACTGCAGAGGTGCGACGGATGTACATGCGCGTAGACACCGTTCAGAGCAAAACGCTACTCGACGCTGCAAACATCCCCGCGCCAATATAAACATAATAACAGCGAACATATATGCATACTTTGCTGTATAAAAATCATCCAATCTATACATATGAGTGTAATAGATAAAGAGGGAAGCATAAAGCATCGCCACCTGAGGATCATAATCAGATAATAAAAGATCAGAATAGATGTGTTGGTGGACAATCATGTCCCTATAAGCCAACACTGACACGATCACCAAAGTGACCTTCATACCTTTAGGATATTATATAGATATAGAAAATATAGTTAAAACACCTTGTCATAAACAATAGATATACGGCTATACCCAGTACATAATGTTAAAAATATACTGTAGTGAACTCATTTGGATATATAAAGTAATGAATAATGTTACAAGAAGCAGCCAAAATATAGTAACTCATTCAGGCCGCTCGGTTGCATAGTTTTGAGCCTATACGTCCATTCAGTCTCCTTACAGAGGAGGATTTTATCTATGTCACCTTTTCTAGAGGAAGTCTGGATTTTTTCAATACAAACAAAAGAAAGACAAGTATAATCACCCTTGTGGTACTCCCACACATGACGGGCCAATGGGGTGTCTCTGCGATGTCTCACATCCCCCAAATGTTCACCTATCCTAGTTTTGATGTATCTAGTTGTTTTTCCTACATACTGTTTTTTACATTGACAGGTGCAGAGATAGACTACCCCTTTAGAGTAACAATTGAAGAATTCTCGGATCTTGAAGATTTGTCCTGTGACCTGACACACAAATTCCTTGGTTTTTTGCACATAGGGGCATGATACACACTTACCACAATTGTACATACCAATAGGTCTACGTTCTAACCAAGACTGGGGTTTTGGGTGGAGGGGTGTAGTGGCTATGTATTAATCTATCTTGCAGGGACCTCCCTCTCCGATATGTCACAGAGAGTCTAAATGGAACAACTCCTCCAAGTCCTTGTCAGCTCGTAATATATCCCAGTATTTCCTCAAGATCTTATATACTTCATCACTACAATCATCATACGTCCCAATTACTCTCACTATCGATTTCTCTTGGTCTCTTTTTGGACTAGGGTTGAGAAGGGACGTTCTATCCTTCTCCAAGGCATATTTAAAGGCCGATTTTAAAATCGGCAAAGGATAACCCCTATCCAGAAAGCGTTCCTTCAGGTCATTGGACTGTGCATAGAATTCTTCAATGTTTGAGCAATTACGCCTCATCCTAAGATATTGTCCCTTAGGGATACCTCGTTTTAAACTCGGTGGATGGTGGCTCTCCCATCTCAGTAGATTATTAGTTGATGTAGGTTTCCTAAAGGTGGTTGTTTGTAGATTACCTGCTTCATCCTTCCAGATTTTAACATCCAAAAATGATATTTCTCTCTCATGGATTTCTGAGGTAAAACTAAGACCAATTTCATTGATGTTAAGAGTATCAATGAAAGAATGAAAGTGAGCCTCAGTGCCCTGCCACAATATGAAAACATCATCGATGTATCTCACCCACAATAAAATACATGAGGTATAGATCTCCAAAGCCTCACTGAACACCAGGGTCTTCTCCCACCAGCCCAGGAACAAATTTGCATACGAGGGAGCACATGGGCTCCCCATAGCTGTGCCCCTGAGCTGGTGGTAGACCCTGGGTCCATACAGAAAGAAATTATGGGTGAGTACAAATTCCAAAAATTGGAGTACCATTAAGGATATCATTGCTAAGTATCTTTATCTATTAGTCTATGTATGCTGTGATTTTAGTCTTGTTGGCTAAATGTTCTCTTGTTACCCCTGATGAACCCTATAGAATTTTTGGGGGAAAGCGTCGGTGTCTTGAACAAATCACACGGGTTTTTGAATTTAATGATACAACGGAACGTTGTTTTTGTTTTTTGTTTGTGGGTCTTGAACAAATCACACAGGTTTCTGAATCAATGATACAACAGAACGTTGTTTGTTTTTTTTTTTTTCTTGTTCTGTACATGTGACTAAAAGAATGATTTTATGTGGATAGAATTGTTTCTCCTGGAGTGTCTATAGTACATATGGGAGTCCTGCTGGTATCCTTTTAGGAACTGTTTAAGGGGTCTGACCTAGGGTGCGCTCTCAATAGGTGGGGCCGCTCCTGTTGGGGCGACTACTCTGCCGAAGGGGGCAATTTTCACCTCTTGGGTCAGTACCACTATATTGGATATTCAGATTTAGAGGAACCAGCATTTCTTCCTCTCTAGGAGAACAAATTTTGGTGTTTGTTGCTGTGGGTCCTCCATTTTGGAGGGCATTCTTTTAAGGCATATCAAGTAAAAGTTATTTTTTAATTGGGTTTTTTTTCTTCACTGTGAATTTTTGCTACAAATTTAACCCAAATAGGCCAAAGTAGAGTTATGTCTGTGAGTTTTTTTTGTGCACAGCTCCCCATTCAATTCTATGGGAGTTTCTAGTACAGGAGAATAGGTTGTTTGGCTTTTCTCAGAACTCCCATAGAACAGAATTTAGTCGTGCACAAGCTCTATTCTGAGCTGACAATTTCAGGGGCCCATAACCGAGATAGATCTTCTCGGTCTGGCCCACCAAGATCCCTAACTGCTATCACACACATTTGTCACTCCCTACACTAGGGCACTCACAGGCATATATCTGTATATAGATGTACAGTCTCGGTGGCAGGTTCATCCATTTTTCATGTAAACCACCCCCTATTTATGAAACATGGCCGGACCATTGTAAACTTGGCACTTCTTACCGTATGTTTCACCCATACACCCTAATAGATTGTAAGCTCTCATGGGCAGGGCCCTTACACCTTGTGTCTCATTTGTAAGTACTTTTAATGTGTAATGACTGTATGTTTACCCTTGAATTTGTAAAGTGCTGCGGAATATGTTGGCGCTATATAAATAAAGATTATTATTATTATTATTATTATTAGTGGTGGGATCTGTACCTACTAGTTTTTTATGCACATCTTATCGAGATGCCAACATAGTCTATGGTGAGAACACTCCTTTAAGCAAAATGCCGTAACAAATGTGCAATGTTTGACTCCAACCTTATGCAGTTAGGCAATACTATTTCTCCAGCAAGTTGTTATCTCCCCTCATTCTAGAAATTCTCAGGTTCTCTAGGGCTGAATTTACACCTGCAGCTATCAATGTAGTATGTATTGCAGATTTATATGCAGTTTTTTATTTGCCAAAATGAATGGTTCAGTTAAGTGGGTTGAATAAAGGACCCATGTACATTAAAAGCTCTAACATGTAACATACAGAAGTATTATCCTATAGATCTTATCATTCAATTCACCAGCACTTGATGTTAATATAATTAACAGTAATTTTTATAAATGATCTTAGCACTTTCTATAATATTGTTTTATTGGCAGAAGTGGCCTTGATTATTATAAATGCAAACATTAGTTTAATTTTTCTACCAGTATGACCTGCATGGTGAACATACTACATGTATATTTCAAGACCTATTCCTTTATAACATATGTGGAGCTTATCGTGTGCCATTTATGATCAATTCATTCACTAGTATCCTGGCTTCTTTTAAGGGAGTGAATCACCAGTATTTTATTCATGAATTAAAACCAGATAACAATCTATATTCTTTTCTTCTAAGCTGTTGTTATTTTCTGGTTGTAGATTTTTTTTATTCTGTTTTGTGTGTTTTATTATAAAGTTGGTCAACTCGCCTGAGCAGCTTTTAACAACATCGAGAGACATACTTTACAGCAGCGACATGGACGTAGGATTCTGAGAACAGGACATGACTTATTGACTTATATGAGAGAGTGTTTAGGCTCTGTGGTCTGGGAAGTAGTCCTTGTGCAGGAAGGTGGGGAGGTGAGCTGTGAACATCCCTTATTTTGACTATTTATCCTGTGTCACAACACACATCGGTGTTAACGTTCACTCTGATCTTGCCTGTGATGATGAGTAGTGTGTAGCAAATCTATCCCCGTTCATTTTCACATGAGTTTGACCGAACTTTGACCGACAAAACCAAATGTTTTTCTAAAGCCCTAATCCTAAACTGGAGTAAGGCTTAAGGGTTTTTTTTACAGGTTTTTAAGGGTTAACTTTTCTTTCCATGGTGCTCCAGGTTAAAGGCTCCCATCGCTACATTACTTCTGGTCTTACATCAGTTCCAGAAACTGTAGAACAGTTTTCACTATGTTTTCTACATCTTCTTTCAAATGCTTTTTGTTCATTGTTTATGGCATCCAACCAACAGGCGTTAGGTCCCCCCTGTTCATTCTTTATGGTATCCAACCAACAGGTGTTAGGTCCCCCCTGTTCATTCTTTATGGTATCCAACCAACAGGCGTTAGGTCTCCCCTGTTCATTATTTTTGGTATATAATCAACAGGTGTTAGGTCTCCCCTGTTCATTCTTTTTGGTATATAATCAACAGGTGTTAGGTCTCCCCTGTTCATTCTTTATGATATCCAACCAATAGGCGTTCGGTCTCCGGGCCATTCTTTATGGTATCCAACCAATAGGCGTTAGGTCTCCTGTTCATTCTTTATGGTATCCAACCAATAGATGTTAGGTCTCCTGTTCATTCTTTATGGTATCTAACCAACAGGTGTTAGGTCTCCGGTTCATTTTTTATTGTATCTAACCAATAGGTGTTAGGTCTCCTGTTCATTCTTTATGGTATCCAACCAATAGATGTTAGGTCTCATGTTCATTCTTTATGGTATCAAACCAATAGGTGTTAGGTCTCCGGGTCATTGTTTATGGTATCAAACCAACAGGCATTAGGTCCCCCCTGTTCATTCTTTTTGGTATTTAATCAACAGGTGTTAGGTCTCCCCTGTTCATTCTTTATGATATCCAACCAATAGGCGTTAGGTCTCCTGGTCATTCTTTATGGTATCCAACCAATAGGCGTTAGGTCTCCTGATAATTCATATTGGAATCCATACAATAGATGTTAGGTCTCCTGTTCATTCTTTATTTGATCTAACCAATAGGTGTTAGGTCTCCTGTTCATTTTTTATGGTATCCAACCAATAGGTGTTAGGTCTCCTGTTCATTTTTTATGGTTACCACCCAACAGGCATTAGGTCCCCCCTGTTCATTCTTTTTGGTATCTAATCAACAGGTGTTAGGTCTCCCCTGTTCATTCTTTATGATATCCAACCAATAGGTGTAAGGTGTCCTGTTCATTCTTTATGGTATCCAACCAACAAGTATTAGGCCTCCCCTGTTTTCTTTTTCCATTAAAGGGGATTTGCCAGGATGCCAGTTACTTACCTCTTATCAGCACAAAGTAGAATATAAACAAATCATGCTGAGTCATGAAGGCTGCATGGGAGAGAGGGAGGGGGTGAGCATGGAGTGAAGAATAAGGGAGCGTCTCAAAACTTAACTGAAATAACAGTACAACAGTGGATTCTCAATACAGCAAGACACAGGCTCATACACTGCAATTTCTTCCCTGTCCCTTAAAAGCTCATTCATTTTCCCTGTCATCAGATAAGAAGTGTTTCACGCAAGCCCTGGCTGTCAGCTCCTCTGGTCGTATCTAGTGGAAGCTTTCAGGTAACTAAGGGGGATTGAGAAATGCTGTAGCTCTCTGAGGCTTCACTTTTTGTAATCACATATATTTAGAAAAGTGATTAAATACCCATTTTGCAGGTTCCCATGTCAACATTACATCATGGCAAAACCCCTTTAACCATTGCAAGTAGCATCTCCTTTTTTTGGGAATTTTCCCTCCTCACATGACTAAAATAGATCAGATTCTGTTTTTTTCTGGTTCATACAAATTAGGGTTCTTTTTTTGGTGACTTTTATCAGAATTTGTAGCCGAATCAATTCAAGTCACTTGGATTCCGGTTGAATTTGACATCAACCCAAATCAGAAGAACAACACTAACAATAAAGAGACTATTGAAAACCTTTCTCTTCAGAATATTGTCAGATATTATTATGCTTAGCAGCCAAAGTAAAAACTGCAGGATTTTAGGATTTAGAAAAAAATTTAGACAATGATATCGAAATTTTAGAGAAATTCTTAAAATGTTCAACATGAAAATATGTGTTGAACACTAGGGGTGACATGTATGTATTTTGGCGTCCAGACGATAATTTTATCACACAAATTACTAGTGGGGAATGCCTGAATCTATGAACCTGTTCTACTGCGGGTCATAGATTAGGCGCTTTCTAGCTTCAAAATGACAAATCGGGCTCAGGTAACCCCTTTTATCTTGGTCTACCTGTTTCAGCAGTAATAGGCCCAATTTTGCCGTCCTACCGTCATAAATGTGTAGAATCATACGGTTGTAGTGAGCCCTGCCTCCAGCACGCCCCCACATCTTGGGCGTATTACAAAGTGCCGCAGGCGCCCGATAATGCACCTAATTTTGGAGTACACCAGCTCATACATTTAGAGAACAGGGCTGCAACAGTTTTTGAGCTAAAAGCACACCAGGATACTGGCGCAGCCCCGTCCATGCATGTCCCCCTAGGTCATTTTCTAAAGACACATTCCCTTAAAAGCTGCATCTGCCATAGTGTACAGTATTATCGGTGAAGCTTTTAGAATCATCCATGTGGGTTTGTATATTTCCCATCAATATGATTACAGGGTGACCCTCTGGGAGGGAATAGGGGGGGAGGCTCATCAGGAAATGCTTAGTTTCCACTGTAGAAGAAATGGTGCATTAAACAGTTGTCATCAGGCTCAAAGGTCTTTGTCCAATGTACGGACATGCTTGGATGCCAGTTGTTGTTCGGATATACAGAAGGAAATAGGAAAAATATTTGTGGCATGTTCATGGGATGCTGTGTTACTGAGCCATCTCATGGGACATACCAGAAGTTTATATCTAACACAGAGATGTTACCAAACATTGCTTCTGGGGGAAGCTAGCTCCGTACTATGGTGCCATATAGCTGGAGTGTAGAGATACAAGGAATTTCAAGTTTTGCGTGTAGTTGAGTAACTTTGAACTATCAGTTATAATTATTTTACATTGCATTTTGTGCCTCTTTTCCTTTAAGGAACATCTGTTTACTTCTTACATTTGCAAGTTCTGTAGTTTATCATCACATTTTATAGCTATACTCTTTACTTGAGCGTGCATGCATTACTTTAAGCTCAGGATAGATGGATTCCAGTCCATTGCGTATTAATACTCCTAGCATTGCAGAAAATGTCTAATGAAATATGTACATATCTAAGATTCCTGTGTGCATTGTTCAGATAAGAACCATACAACTAGTCGGCTATGCTGCTTGAAATCATTTTCTTTACATCTTGATTGCTTTAGAGGAACTATGAATGTGTTATACCAATGACCTCAGTTAGGAGAGATTCTCAACTTGTCACCAAAAGTTTAGACACCAGCAGCACCTTCAAACTTCTTTGAAATAAAATCCTTTATTTTAAATTATGCAACATAAAAGCAACCAAACATTGTACCAAGATAGTGACACTACCTTCCACCCATGCTTCTTTGTACTGTGTTTGGTTGTTTTTATGCTGCATTTTTTTTTAAAGAGTATGTGTCATCAAAAATGAGTTATTGTTTAACACACATTTTTATGTTACACACATTTTTAAAGAATTTTTGGTTATATATATTTTTTTTTACATTTTCCATATCACTATTAATATTTTTTTTAATAATTCTTAAAGGGGTTTTGCCATGATCTCATCTCATACCTCCTGCATCCAGCTCTTCAGCTCTTTATGCTGAGAAGGGGGCGTGTGTGATTTGTTTGAATATCATGTGACCCAGCAGGATGACATCACCAGGCCTTTCCTCTCTCTAGTCAAAGAAAGGTCTGTTTATTTACAGAGGTACAAGTAGCTACATTGTAGCTTAGAGGTAATGCTTTTTACCTCCCAACACAAGGGTCCTCGGTTCAAATCCCTGCAGGAACCAAACCTGTGGATTTTTTTTTTCTTTATCAATACACAGACCTCATTGAGGTTTCTTTTTTAATTTATTTGCACTGTTTGACTAATTACTAAGGAGTACAGGAGCAGAATGACAACACCTGGGGTTTGAACACTCGGTAGCTGCCTGAGAGAAGAGGTTATGTCTGGGCACGTGTGACCAGGACTGAAGAGCTCTCAGCCCTGGTCGTATACCCTGGAGATGAGCTGTAAACAATGGATCACTAAAAGGGCAGCTAAAACAAAAACGGTGCAGAATTTTAAATAACAATGAATGGTGAAAATGTTTATTATTTAATTTGCAAGCTTCCCACGTCAATTTTACTTCATGGCAAAACCCCTTTAAGTCCTGCAGTTTTCACTTTGGCCATTAAGCCTAATAAGTGTCTGACACTTCCTGTTCTGTAGAGAAAGATTCTCAGTAGTCTGCTCATTATTAACACAAGCAGGGTCAATCTGAAAGGAGACACCAGTGTGATTAGATAACACAGGATCCACCAGTCACAAGAGTAGATAGTCACAGTTCACCCTTTCACCTCCCTGCACAGTGACTCAATCCCAGGTCACAGAGCATGACTAGAAAACTCTCCTATAGAAGTCAATGGGACTGAGTTAGTCTTAAGGCTCCTATGTGCATGAAGCTACTGTAAAGCATCTATCTGACTGCTGTTAAAACAGTGCAAACAAGGCCTAGTGGCCAAAATGAAAACTGCAGGACTTAAGAATTATTAAAAAATATTGAAAGTGATATGAAAAATGTGAAAAAAAAAAAATCAACCAAAAATTCCTAAAAAAATTATTTAACATAAAAACGGGACTTAAACAATTAGTAATTTTTTGATGACACATTCCCTTTAAAATAAAGGATATTGTTTTAAAGAAGCTTTGGGCTGGTGGTGCTGCTGCTGGTTTCTACACGTGGTGACAAGTTGAGAATCTCTTGATTTTTGGGAGTGGAGAATCCCGGTGATCCCGTGCACCCTCATAAGGTGAGCTAAAAGTTTTTTGCCTGTACTCAGGTAGGAGAGTTATACATGATTATATAGGAGTTTATAATGTAACCTTGTGGGTTACACAAATGCAACAAAAACATTGGCGCATTGTCTGTGGCAGCCAATTAAGTTTTAGCGGGTTAGAAATAGCAATCTGATTCATTTTCATCTGCAGCTATTTAGGCCAATTAGTTGTCAATGTAGCAGATATAATATAACAACTGAAGGAAACCTGTATCCAGCCAAACTTTTGCTTCCATAGATAAATGTTAATGCAGAAATGTAAGAAATTATTGCCATACTGAAGAGTGACCTTTATCAAGAAAGGGGTCGTTGAAACAGAACAACACCAACCGTTACCTTAGTCTGCTTGTCATCAGCAAACTGTGTGCGGGCTTTCCTGTGCATCTTTAGAAGAGACTTCCTTCTGGGATGACAGCCATGCAGATAAGCATGCAATTTGATGCAGTGTACGGTGCGTGGTCTAAGCACCGACAGGCTGATCCTCCACCCGCAATGCTGACAGCACTCATGCATCTACTTTGAAAAGAGAATCTCTGGCTATGAGGCTGAGCACCTGCACTCAACCTCTTTGGACGACCAGGACAAGCCATTTAGTTGGACTGCCGCCATGTAATTCTACATTTGTCTTTTTACATTAGGGCTTGTATCATAGTCCAACGCTGCAGTCACAATTCTGCAAGGCTGGATCAGACACTGTACAGTGCTTGGATTTAGGAAAAATACTCCCACTTCATTGAAAGAGCTCGGCTACGATGTGAGGGTCAATTCTGTCAGTAAGTTTAAAGTGTTTCCAGTAGCAAGCAGCTACTAGATTTCAGCTTAGAATTACAGTATAATAGAAGCTTTAATTCAGGATCTCCACAAGTAGGTTGTCAGTTTGGATTAAAATAGAATCAATATTTTGTATTTAATTTGCTTTTTGAACGTTATTGCATTTAAAACAGAATATATTAAAGGGGTTTTGCCACCATGTAATGTTGACGTGGGAACCTCCAAAATGGGTATTTAATCACTTTTCTAAATATATGTGATTAAAAAAAGTGAAAACTCTGAGAGCTACAGCATTTCTCAACCCCCCCTTGGTTACCACAAAGCTTCCCCTAGTCACGACCCAGGAGCTGAAAGGCCGTGCTTGCGTGAATCACTTCTTATCTGATGACAGGCAGAATGAATGGTCTTTTAAGGCACCGGGTAGCAATATGTTTTCTTTTGTATACAGAATAACTAGCAGTAGTGTTATTAGATCCCTGCTTTATCTGATAAAGAAGCATTCAATCTGCTGTTTAGAATAGGGGTTCTCTTTTGTATACAGAATTCACAAGTTATAGTTTGATTATTTGAGTGAACATGTCACAGGATCCCCTTATGCAGGGCTCTGTGCTCTGGCTGTGTGTGTCTGTGTGCGTCTCTGTGTCTTGCTGCGTGATTTGTTTACATTACATAAGCTGCTTAGCAGATAAGGTTTCTCCTGACAGTGCCGTCTGAGGCTCTGTGTCTTGCTGTATTGAATCCACTGTTGTACTGTTTATTAGTTCACTTAAGTTTTGAGATGCTCCCTTGGATTCCTCACTCCCCCCTCCCCTCTCCCTCTCTCCACTGCAGCTTCATGACTCAGCGTGATTTGTTGACATCTTGCTCTCATGCTGAAGGAGGTCAGTACTTGGTCTGGTGGCAAATCCCCTTTAAATATGTGAGACAGTTTTTTTTTTTTTTGAGGGGGGTGGACAGAAAATGTCAGAAGTAAAACAAGTTAACAGAAACATGTCTTTTATGGATGACCTTCAGAAGTGGCAGAACAGCTAATTCTCGTTTTTTCTAAACACCCGCTGTTTACTTACTTACAGATTCCTCAACTTTGTAAACTACACAGTACACATTACATTCCAGGAGGGAAAAGACCAGAACTGAGACTGAACGTTACCCATCTTCTAGGGATTAGAGACATTTTATGAGTTGAAACAAAGCTCATGATGAGAATTCAGTCTGTCACTTGTAAATCAGTGAAACATGAGGCTTGAAGTATCATGTTTAAAAAAAAAAAACACTTAAGGGACTTCGAAGGTTTTCTAATCCAAAAAAACCCATTTACAAGTGCAATGACATGTCCATTAGCACCATGTAATTGAGCATCCAATCCCTGGCACCAGTGACATCACCATCACAGGCAAGCAGTTAATTGCTGCAGTCAAGTGGTGGTGCAATGTCATGAGCTGTCTCAGACTGGGCCACAGGGCCCTGGTGGGCTCCTGAGCATTGAGGGGCCACTCAGAATAGCAGGCTTGGGGCTGCTTTACATGGCGAAAGGCAGAGAAAGAGAGGCAGAAAGCAAGAGGCAGCGTGCATTCATGTACAGTAGTTGAAGAGTGGGCCTTGAGAATCAACTCCACTGGGGGGCCACTATCATCAATTCCACTGGTGGGCCCCAAGAATCAACCCTGCTGGTGGGGCCCCAAGAATCAACTCTACTGGTGGGGCCCCAAGAATCAACTCTACTGGTGGGACCCCATGACTCAACCCTAGTGGTTGGGCCCCAAGAATCATCTCCACTGGTGGTCCTCAAGAATTAACTCCAATGCTGTGCCCAAAGAATTAACCCCACTGGTGGGCCCCAAGAATCAACTCCACTGGTGGTCCACAAGAATTTACTCCAATAGTGTGTCCCAAGAATTAACCCCACTGGTGAGCCGCAGGCACCCTAGTCCATCACTGTTGATGAGAAAGGCAGCATGGTAGTTCAGGGGTTGGCATTGTCTATGTCATTGGAGAGGCGGTCATTCTCAAATGTACACACACTTGATGAATTATACGGCATCATAGGGGATTATTTGTGGCAATTTTTTTCCAGATAGCAATGTTAATTTGTCCTTTTTTAACATAGGTCTTGATGGTGTCTTTGAATTATTTTATCTGGCCACCTTGAGTTCTCTGACCATGACTTATTTGTGAGTAAAGGAGTTTTTTGGGGAGGCTGATGTGGGGCATTTTGATGCGGAGGCTTATCCAGCTGGTTTTGCAAAAACATGGCTTTGATGGTGGTCATATTTGCCATCTAACGGCTATTTATTCAATTTTCTTATACAGTAATTTAGAGGAGATCCAGCTTTAAAGGGGTTTTGCCACCATGTAATGTTGACGTGGGAACCTCCAAAATGGGTATTTAATCACTTTTCTAAATATATGTGATTAAAAAGGTGAAAACTCTGAGAGCTACAGCATTTCTCAACCCCCCTTGGTTACCACAAAGCTTTCCCTAGTCACGACCCAGGAGCTGAAAGGCCGAGCTTGCGTGAATCACTTCTTATCTGATGACAGGCAGAATGAATGGTCTTTTAAGGCACCGGGTAGCAATATGTTTTCTTTTGTATACAGAATAACTAGCTGTAGTGTTATTAGATCCCTGCTTTATCTGATGAAGAAGCTTTCAATCTGCTCTTTAGAAAAGGTGTTCTCTTTTGTATACAGAATTCACAAGTTATAGTTTGATTATTTGAGTGAACATGTCACAGGATCCGTTATGCAGGCTCTGTGCTCTGGCTGTGTGTGTCTGTGTGCGTCTCTGTGTCTTGCTGCGTGATTTGTTTACATTACATAAGCTGCTTAGCAGATAAGGTTTCTCCTGACAGTGCCGTCTGAGGCTCTGTGTCTTGCTGTATTGAATCCACTGTTGTACTGTTTATTAGTTCACTTAAGTTTTGAGACGGTCCCTGTGGATTCCTCACTCCCCCCGCCCCTCGCCCTCTCTCCACTGCAGCTTCATGACTCAGCGTGATTTGTTGACATCTTGCTCTCATACTGAACGGAGGTCAGTACTTGGTCTGGTGGCAAATCCCCTTTAAGCTACATGTTTTTTGAAATTTTGTTAAACTGCTTATATATAATATCCCAATAAATGTTTATTAGCACACAGGTTTTGTTTCAGTAATGCCACATGCACATTTCCATATTTCCATAGAGCTCTGTGAAGTGTCTTTCAAAGATTGGTACAGTGTAAAGATTGGTACAGAAATAAACAGAAATGCCATACTCTGGGTGTTTTCTTGAGGACCATACACCGCATTAAAGACACCCTGTGTAGCAGCACAATAAGTCCCCATGGCTCCGAAATGTGGGACAGCAAAATGTCCTGTGCAAAGTAACAGTCTTTAACTATTAGACTGGCAGCTATAAGATTGAAAGTTACACGGCTCAGTCTATAGGTACTGCTAATGTTATGGTAGACTTTAGTCAGGCCTCCCTTCCTACAGACTGGTATAAACCAGTAGTCGGCGGTCAGTAGGGTCAATTCCAGCTAATTCGAGTAAAGGACAAATTCTTCTAAAAGCAATTCATTAAATACTATAGTAATGCTCTGCAGTTGTTGCAAAACTACAACTTTATCAGCGCATGCTGGGCGTTATACTTTTGCAATAGCTGAAAAGCCACTAGTTGGCAAACTTTTCACATTGAGTAAACCCTCTTCCCATATATCCTTCAGTGTGATCTGTGTAGCAATGGATTTTTCTGCTGTTATTTATAAACTATACTGGAGATAAACTAATTAGGGTGCTTTTCACACAGCGCAGTTTTGGTGCAGTTTTACCTGGGCTCCAAATAAACTGCCTTTATTAACAGCAAACTTCTTTCAGTTATCTAAACTGTTTGGAAAGTAAGGAATCAATTAGTGTGTTTGTAATTCACAAGACTTCACACACAGTAATTGATTACTTGAAATTCCTTTCTAAACATTATAAACAACTGAAAGACGTTTGCTGTTAATAAAGGCAGTTTTTTTGGAGCCCAGTTAAAACTGCACCAAAACTGCGCTGTGTGAAAGCATCTTTAGAGCTGTTCTTACTTTTAGTGTGCTTTCACACAGCGCAGATTTGGTGCAGTTTTAACTGTGCTCCAATTAAACTGCCTTTATTACCAGCAAGCTTTATTCACTTAACTAAACTGTTTGGAAAATGAGGAATCAATTAGTGTGTTTGTAATCCATAACACTTCAAACACAATAATTGATAACTTACTTGAATCACCTTTCTGAACAATTTAAACAACTGAAAGAAGCTTGCTGGGAATAAAGGCAGTTTAATTGGAGCGCAGTTAAAACTGCACCAAAACTGCACTGTGTGAAAGAACCCTTAGGCTGCGTTCACACGGTACAGGACAAATACCGGCCGGTCCCCACGGCCACGGGGGGGACGGCTTTTCTCCGCGATGAGCGGAGACGAGTCCTTTCCTCTCCCATTGAGGTGTTCATATTCCGTCCGGAAACTGGACGAAAGAACGTGCTTGCTCAATGTTTTTTGACTGCTGCACGGGTTTTCCATAGAGCACAATTGTGCTAATCTTCGGCCGGTTTGTCATGCGGTCGGAAAAACCGCAAACCGGCCGAAAACCCGTGCCATGGAGACATGCCCTTAAACTACGTCCAACAGTCGGGATTCCAGAATAGACAATAGCCTCAAGTCTTCATCCAGGTTTTTCATGTACATACTTGATAATGAAAACATTGGACTCTTTCCTATCCTATGAAAGTCTATGAGTCAGCGATACAGAGTATACACTGCTTGGAGGCTGAGAAATGGAAGTGAAAATGTAATAACACCCTCCCGCTCTCTCCACACGCTGCATTGTTGACGCTGGCTTGGCAGCTGTTCACTTTTAGGACTTTAGTGTAATGAAATATTGAACCAGCGCTGTGAAACCTTCACTTATACTCGCTGCTTAATTACCTATTTGCTTTTGCTAAATGAAGTAAAGTATTACAACGGCTTCTGCTGCTCAACATATTCAGCACATCTAATTGTTTAATTACTTCCTATTTGTCTTTGCATGTATATAATTACAGCATAATTACAGTGTACATGTTTCTATTAAGATCCGTAGTTTTATCTCATCATAGAAAATTCTGTTTCTGAATTCTTCGGATACATATAAGGACTAAAAGCAGTATTCCCATCACATTGATTAGCTTTAGGCTCGGTCCACACGATGAGTATTTCAAGTCGTAATCCACGTGGACTTGAAATACTCGTCCTAAACTGGAAGTAAACCATCCCCATTGACCTCAATAGAAAATATGCGTTGTAGTTCATAGAATGTGCATTTTCAGTGGTCCTTTTGTTTCCAGAAAAACCTTAGAAAAAATGTATTATTGAAGTGAATGGAGATGGCTAAAAACCTTATGTAAAATGCACCTAAAACATTTGTATGTGGTTTTTAAATGGGGCTTGTTTCTTACTATAAACCCAAATCCACATGCAATACCATGTGAAATACCTGCTGAAAACCATATTGTGTGATGTGGTTTTCAATGGCAGAATCCGACGAGTACATTTTACGTATCATGTGTATATACCCTTAGGCCGTGTTCACACGGCTTATTTGGGCATGTATTTCAGTCTCATAGAGAACTATGGATTATGTCTCCTCTCCCCCCTGGGCGAGTCCGCCGCGGGAGGAGATAAGTGACGTCATTTACTAGCGGCGTATACGCGCCGCTAGTAATGATAGTCTATGGGCCGGCGAGGTGTCGGCCTCCCGCTCCCGCTCCGCAATTAAGCCATGTGAACATGGCCTTAGACTTGTAAGCAAAGGTAAACAGAGGCTGGTACCAAATACATTGCTGTTCTGATTTTGTTTTTTCCTGCTGATTTGTGTGCCTTGGTGCAGGAGTTTCTTCCTCTTGTGTATCAATCTAAATAACATGGAATGAATCTAGAAGTCCATCACGTTGGTTTTAATCAGCACTTTGACCATATAGCTTTTGTCTAATGATGGCTTTGTGTATACAGGGGTATGAATAATAATGGTAATTGTGTGCTACTGAGCTGGCTGCAGGTTTCAGTAGGCCTTTGGGTATACACATTGTCTAACTTATCCTCATCCTGTCACGTTACAGAGGACCTGTGATAGCCCCTGACTGTCTGTGTTGGTAAATCCTTGTGTTCCCTATGAAATATTTCTGGAGACTCTTCTCCTATAACTCTGTGTTGTGTTGTTCCTTCTAGAAATGTATGACTGAATCTGTCAGCTGGGTGTTAACAATTGTGGGTGTGTCCCTGCACATACTGACTCTGTCAGCACTGATTGGACAATGTCAGACTGTGCAAGGACAAACCTCAAACTGGTAACACCCAGTTGACAGATTGGTTACGCATCTCTAGAAGGAATAACAGGTAACCACACAACATAGAGAATTTAGGAAAATATGCTCTAGAATTCTTTCTCAACAAGGAATCAAGTATTTACTAAAACAGACAAATCAGTGACAGCAACATGTTCTCTTTAGCAGCTTGCTTGATTGTAGCAGGCCTAAAGCTTATTGGGCTCTGGTGCCTGTGATGATTTCTTTACAATCACTCTTTTACTTTGGCAACTGTAATTGTGCCCATTCTGTAGTTTTCTCTTCTTCTGCTGTAAGCACAGTATAAGACTGTTAATAAAGACAGGACTTTAACAACTCAAATGTGGTAATAATATATTCTTGATCACTCCTCAATATAAACAGTAACTTGCTGCTGCAGGAGGTCCTATAGCCTCTGGCTCTGCAAACATGTATTCCACAAAACACATTACATTCTTAAAATTGTGTTTGTACAGGTCCTATGCAGACTACACATGACTAATTATATTTGAAGAGGGGGTTGGTCTTAAGTGAGAATGCTATAAAGTCTAATCATCAGTAAGATGCATAGGTGTTAGCATGTTTTTCCAAGAATTAAAACCTGTCAGACGATGAGCTCATATCTGATAGGTGCTCTAAAGCGGAGACTATACATATCCAGCACATTCACGTCAATCAGAGCTGTGTAATGCCTCATTTCTCCTCCTTATTTCTCATTACAGCAGATCTGTGGCTGTTTTTGCAAATCTTAATGTCATGGGATCCCTATAATAGGGGTTTTCCAAAAAAGAGCAACGCCTTTAAGTTCATAAGTTACATACACATGCTCAGCTATGTTATGTTTGGATGTCCCGACTTAGGGCTTGTTCACACGATGTTTTTGTGATCCGTTTTATGGATCCGCAAAACGGATCTAACAATTGTCAGTGTGATTAACATTGCTTTCAATGGCAAAAGCGCATCGCTGTTTACACGAGTGATCGTCGATGCGCTTTTCGGATCCGCTTTTCGGATCCGTTTTAAGAATTGACATGTCAATTCTTATTGCGTTTTACACAAGAGAAATCCCCATAGGAAATAATGGAGTGCGCTTTTGGCATCCCGAAAGCGGATCCAAAAGCGCAGCATACATTTGGGTGCGTTTTGGATCCGCTTTCGATGCCAAAAACGCATCCGTAAAATGCATTGGATTTAAATTAAATATAACATTTTAATATTATGTTTGGGTTATATTTTGTATCATTTTAATGGGAGGGCTAATTTTTCTGATGCAATGTGCTATTGGAAAATGCCTTCATTCTACATGGGTAAAGGAGAGGAGGATAATGTCAGTCCCACAGCCCCCAGCATACCACCCGGTGCACATGGACGTCGGGTCTCTGAGTTTTAAAACTATTGGTTGATTTAAAAAAAAAAAAAATAGGAGGGGGGGGGGGGGGCGGGTTAAAAAAAAAAAGGTTTTTGTACAGGTGTTTGAAAGAAGGTAAAAAAAGGGTTTTTGGTTGGTCATTGAGAGGTTATATTATATTTAAATTGCAGTTTGATAGGTTGATTTAAATAAAGCATTGAAAAAACGGATCAAAAAACGGATCCGTAAAATGCATCCAAAACGTTGTGTGAAGAAGCCCTTATTCATTGAAGGGTCTTTTGTTTTCCTAATGCTGAGGTTATGAGATGTTTCCAGAAAGGCAAAGTCTATAATCTAATGTTTCTGTTCACATCACATTTAAGCAGTTAAAGGGGTTGTCTCACTACATTGATTCATCTACTTCATTCCTGCTTTCTTGGTTTCATTTTGAATTCAGGGGCATGTTTACTGGCTTATACTAGGCTACAGTAGAAGCCAGGTCTGTAGCTATAGCAACCAGAGCTTGCAACCTATCATGAGAGATTGAACAGGTCTAGCTATAGCAACCTGAGGAGCTGATGTAGCCCATAAAAGAGGGGATATCTCCAAGTAGGTAGGATATGGACATATATTGCAGAGTGGCTTGTTTTTGCAAGATCTTTAACATAAAAAGCAATACTTGTAGTGAGACAACCGCTTTAAGTCTAACTTCCCATGTTGTAGTTTTCTGTGGGAGAAATGTATATCTCTAGTGGATGGGTCACATATATAATTTATATCTTGTTGTTTCTTATTTTTCAGGACAGTGATCCAGACTTATCCTGACAGCATTATCGGACTGCATGTAGGGTAAGAACCCTTCTGTATGAATATAACGTGTATGCTGTAGTGCACACAGCTTCCTTATACCAATAAATTCCACCTTAAATTGAATAACTGATGAGTGAGCCTAAGTCTGGGTTCACCTTCACAAACCACAGTTATTATTGTCCCAGAGTATCTAAGGCTATTTCTCCACTGCAATGAAATACAATCGTATTTTCGGCGGTTTTAGGATTCTAAAACCGCCGAAAATACGATCGTCCAGGCAGCCCATAGCCTTTAATAGAAAAAACGAATTGTAGCGTACATGGGTATTTTTTTCTCCACTCGTCTTTTGGCGCCGCCGTATTATACAACATGCTGTATAATACGCTGGCACTTTGAGTTTTTCATCGTCTTCCCATACAATCAATTGCATGGGTCGATGGCAAGAAAAAGAGAACCGACCTCAGTTTTGGCGCAGAACGTGACAAAAACCGCAGCCGTGCATCGGTTTTTGTCCAATGCAGTGTAGACCTAGCCTAAAATAAAAATTGAAACCATCTTGCTATGTTTTCATATAAAAATTCCATAGTTTTTTATTTCTTCAGCTTATATGCAGATTTATGAAACTCCATGGTAACAGAGAACAAACACACCTTGTGTCGTCTGATCCTATACCCATACTACAGTACCTCCGATCTAATAATAAGATTACGCTAGCATACATTCAGTTAGGAGGAAGTAAGGGACAGATGAAAGAGGAGACCGCTGGATCAGACTACCCGGAGTGTGTTGTCTGTTACCATGGAGATACATAGATTTGCATAGGAACTGTACAAAAACAAGTATAGAATATTTTTCATTAAGAAAGTTTTTAACTTTTTTTAAAGTGCATTGGAACCATGAAAAAGTTTTTTTTTTTGCAAAATTGTAAATAACCTTTAAATTCTAATTATTATTAGATGTAAGGACTTTCGTATCAATTCCATCAAAAGTACAAACAACTCATTTCTTTACTGAAGTGTTCTGTTGCTCCATTCTGGCTTACCACAACCAAAAAATTATTTTGTTTATGAATTTTATGTTTGTCATCACATTTGGGAAGTCACGGTCATGTTAAAAAAGCTTCTGATGTCTCATTGAGCTTTTGTGCCATTTTTGTCCAAAGCTTTATTGTGCTCCTTTTAATGATGTACAGGCTTCATGCATTCTATATGTTTTCTCCAGTCTGTATGTGACTTTCCAAGAAGTGTTAAAAAATCCAAACTGGTTGGTGAAAAAGGCAAAATGTTAAGTAAAGGATTTGTAGTCCTTCATTTTGTCAGTTAAAAGGGGTTCTCGGCATCAATACCCATAAAAAAAACTCAGAAACTAACGTTCAACTACAGTATTATCTTGTAAATACAAAAATGAACTATATACTGTGTAAATCATGATTGGCTACTTTGACCTGTTGGTTTTACTGCTGGAGACATCTTAGTTGTATTCTTGATATGGCTGCCAGTTTATGTTTATTGTATCTTTACACATGCTTTATACTGTTCAAGAGTTGCTAAAAAGTGTTGCCGTGCATATAAGAAAGTAGCATTATGCCAAATATAAAAATTCGTCCTGATTATGGTGGCACATTTTTCCACTCAGGAAAGAAGGGCTTAGTGTTTATTTCCTTAATCATTCCTTTCCATAATCATTGGGTCTACTCCACACTCCTCATTAGCAAATAATGCAGTTATTCTAAACAGGGGAGTCCTACACTGGTACTTCCCACTTAAAAGGGTTGTCTCACTACAAGGATTGCTTTTTATATTAAGGATCTTGCAAAAACAAGTCACTTTGCAATATGTGTCCATTAACAGAGTCCTACCTATTCTAGATATCCCCTCTTGTATGGGCTGCATCAGCTCCTCAGGTCATTATAGCTACAGACTTGATTGATCTCTCCTGATAGGCTGCCAGCGCTGGTTGCTATAGCTACAGACCTGGCTTCTACTGCAGCCTAGTGGAAGCCTGTAAACACGCCCCTGAATTCAAAAGTGAAACCGGGAAAACAGGACTGAGGTAAGATGAATTGAAGTAGTGAGACAACCCCTTTAAGAGAGCAGTGCATAAACGAATGCCTATAAACCTCAATAAACTGTAGCAAGAAAGAGTGGGTTGAATTATCTCCGAAACCATGTAAGAGACTAATAAAGTCACAGAAAAAGATGACTTGAAGGTTTTGCTATAAAAGGTGGTTCTACGAGTTAATGATTCATGGGGTGTACCTAGATTTTCACACATGGCCTTTCCATTTTGGCTTCATTTGTGTTAAATAAATAATACAGTGGAATTTGTCATGTGTTGTTGCTCTTCTCAGGTTAAAGCCTTCTAAGAAAGAGATGTTTTTTTTTGCTTTTATAATGTTCTGATATCTAAAACTCTAGAATTCTATAAGGCTATGTTCACACGGCTTAAAATGGGACGTATTTCAGTCCGTACTGCGTGAATTACGGCTGGAATACGTCCCAGTCATTATGGTAATCCACAGTTCTCATAGAGAACTATGGATTACGTCTCCTCTCGCTGCTCGCACAATACGCCACGGGGGGAGATAAGTGACATGTCATTTTCTAGTGGCGTATACGTGCCGCTGGTAATGATAGTCTATGGGCCGGCGAGGTGCCGGACCCCCGCCCCGCCCCCGTCCACACGGCGTAATTACGCCCTGCAAATACACCGTGTGAACATAGCCTAAAGGTGTATGTTCATTTCCTCATGACAGTTTACCTGTTTTAATGTCTCTTTTACACGCAGACTACTCTACTAGCCAGTGTTGGACTGGGTTGCCTAGGACCAACTAGTGCACCTTCATTATTGGGGCCCACCAGTGCATTGAGTTCATTCTGAGGGCCCACGCTACAGCTACTGTACATGCCTCTTCTACACTGCCTGTTGCTTTTTGCCTCTCTAGTGGTTACATAGTTAGTACGGTTGAAAAAAGACACGTGTCCATCAAGTTCAACCAAGGGTGGGGAAAATGTGGGTGAAGGGAGGGACACAAGGACTTTAAGCCCAGCCTCACCACTGGTTAATCCCCTGAAACCCACAAGGCAAGAACCAATCTGTTCCAGTGGAGACCCCATCTCTGACCTGAGAACCGCCACCAGCTAGGACCCAGAATTTTACATAGCTATGTACGCCTTAATATTCCTTAGTTTCAGGTAGCTATCTAAGCCTTTCTTGAAACTCCCAACTGTTCCTGCTGTAACCAGCTCCTGGCTAGGTCAGGTTAGCTGGTTTTTGTCATACATGGTGTTACTTGATCCGGTTTATACATGTGTCCCAGAAATAGTTCTTAGAGGTGGTTAGGAATGACAGTGATGCATGTCACTATGAGTCATTGTTTGCAGATTACCTTTAACCACCTGTTACACAAAAATCGACAACTATATATACTTTATCGTGGTGTTAAAATTCACATTTCTGTGGTGCTAAATATTAACTAATGTACCTTCCAATATGACACATCTTATCTAAAGCACACAGGCTATTGAAGATAAACATTCAGAATCAACCTGTTAATGACGGTGCTGTATAGATACCTGGAAGCAGGAAATATAGATGAGAAAATAACCTGCCTGGCTTGGTCTGTGTAGTAGATCTGACTATACATTATCACACAGAGTCACATTATATTAGGAAATGACTTTTTCAGCAAGTCTATGGTATATCCGCTGCCGAAATTGTGTCCTTTATGGGCAGAGGCGAGTTGATTGTATCTCTTAAGTCTCTACCATTGCCCTTCAAGTGTCTATATTCCTGGAATAGAGGGAGCTGCTAAATTCTTGCAATTTACCAATGGACATCTGTTTCAAGGAAGCTATGGGGAAGTTTGGTTCCTCGCCTCTGATATGCGCATAGTTCTGCATGATATTTATTTCGCATTTAAAGATGATTTAATTACGATGATTTTTATTTCAACGGAGTTGTTGGATATTTTTCTCATTGAAGATTCGCTTTATCGGCCAGCAGTCCATTGGGATATCTGAGCACCTGTCTCAAGGAGTGTCCGGCTATATACAACATAGATAGATGAGCAGAGTATTTGTTTTTGTATTTTGGGGCTTTTTGCTGTCTAGAAATGTGCCAGATTTATCACAGTTGCTGGATATTTTTCTAATTGTAGACTCACATTTCTAGACAGCAAGATTAGGTTCACACAATGCTTTTGGTGCATATTATGCATCAGTATTTGTAGGCCTAAACCAGGAATGACACTGACAGAAAGAAAAAATATATAATAGAATGGCCTGTACCTCTTTCATGTTTTGGACTCAATCATAAAAAAAAACCTCAACCCAGCTATCTTTGAGCCAGCAATAGAAAATATGCCTTTTGTGATGCTGCCAATAGTATTTTATTTTGGTTGTGTAAGTCTTTTTTTTGCACTACTTTAGCAGTACCATTCATTGGGAAACCTATGTATGATGGATGCTATTCACTGGGAACCTATGTATAAAGGAATGCCATTCATTAGGAACCTTTGTTTGATGGATGCCATTCTCTGGGAACTTATTTATGATGGATGCCATTCACTGAGAACCTATGTATGATGGATGCCATTCACTGGGAACCGATGTATGATGGATGTCGTTCACTGAGAACCTATGTACAATGGATGCCATTTACTGAGAATCTATGTATGATGGATGCCATTCACTGAGAACCAATGTATGATGGATACCATTCACTGAGAACCTATGTATGATGGATGCCATTCACTGAGAACCTATGTATTATGGATGCCATTCACTTCGAACCCATGTTTGATGGATGCCATTCACTGAGAACCTATGTACAATGGATGCCATTCACTGGGAACCTATGTACGATGGATGCCGTTCACTGGAAACCTATGTATGATGAATGCCATTCACTGGGAATCTATGTATAATGAAATGCCATTCACTGGGACCCTATGTACAATGGATGCTATTTACTTGGAACCCATGTTTGGTGGATGCCATTCACTGGCATCCAACATAACTATTTGCTAGAAGTATATATCAGCGAATCCCCCGACGTGTACCTCAGATGGATACTGTGACACACGTATATCTTACTGTATATTTTATTCTTTCAAACAAGTCACAGCCTTCTCCCATGTTTGGTAAGGGGCCTCTACAGACAGTGAACTGGTCCCGACCATAATCCACAGCAGCAGAACACGCTCTGCACAGATAACGCCCTGGCAGATGACCGCAGGAGAATAGATATGTGAGGTTCAGATCCTGAAACCAGCAAAAAACTGTGGATGCACCTCTGGATCTGACTGGAAAAGATATGATGTAACTTTATATGAAGCAATGTTATACTGTATGGAGACTTTTAATGTTCCAAACCGTCTTATGTTTTTTTTTCCATCAGGTTATAAACTCAAACCAGATATCAGAGCTCATTTAATCCCTACCCCATGAAAAAGCTGAAACCTATTTTCTGGCAATTTACATTCAAAGTGGATGGAAATGCAAAGCCTCAGCACATTTCCAGAATGAAGGAACCATGTTTTCTCTGAAAATTGATAAAACTGGCATCTATTACTGGCTTTTGGGCACAGAGCCAACTGTTTACCTATCGAACCTGTAATTAATGTTGTGTGTGCTTTGTAAATGAGGGCATTTCAAGGAAATATAATAGCGGTACTGTACATGACGTGGCTAAGTGGCTGGCCTTCAGTGCAAGACCCTAATGCATCTGTTCCAGTGGGTAATTACCGAATGAAACGTTTTATGTTTTCTGCCTCAGCTGCATAAGAGCAAAATTTGTATAAATAAATCAGCAAGATAAACAGACATCACAACCACATAAAATACACATCACCCTAAATATAAAAATATATATTGAAAAATACACACTTAATGTATCAAGATGCATCTATCATCTATCTATTGATTGATCAATCAATCGATCGATCAATAGATCTGACAGCATTGTAACCTGGGGCTCCAAAAGTCATTCTTAAATAGAGATTATAGATATGGGTTTAGGACAGAAAACTGAATCTTTGCTCTGGTTGAAGGAAAGCCTAACTATATCTCTGGATAAATGTCAGTTTCTTAAATATTCTACATGGTCATTGAAAAATGACCGAAATAAAAAGTTAACACAAAATGATCTGCTATTGGTTTGCCTTTAGAATTGAATAGCTGTTGTAATTGGTTCTCAGCCCAACCTTCTGCTTCTAGATTGTCATACAAGCTGTGCTAAAATAAATGCTGGATTATTAGACATGCTTTAAATTCTACAGTATATCAGAGTAAAGCATAGTTGCCAACTTTTGAAAATGGAAAAGCAGGAGATTGAAGAGGGCGGCGCGTATAGCGCGCAGCGGCAACAAATTTGCATGGACCCACCCATCTTTTTGGTGTGCCACGCCCCTTCAAAAGCCACACCCACCCTGCCGAACTGAATAATGGCTTTGGAAGAAGGCCAGGTAGATGCCCTTATAGCCAGGTAGTAGCCCCTCCCCCCCCATAACCAGCTAGTGCCCCTTACAGGCAGGTAGATGCCCCCTTGTAGTCAAGTAGATGCCCCCTTGTAGCCAGGTAGATGCCCCCTTTAGTAGCCAGGTAGTTGCCCCCTTTAGTAGTCAGGTAGATGCCCCCCTCTGTTATCCAGGTAGTTGCCTCCTTAGTAGCCAGGTAGTTTCCCCCCTTTGTTAGCCAGGTAGTTGCCCCCTTTAGTAGTCAGGTAGTTTCCCCCTTTAGTAGCCAGGTAGTTGCCCCCTTTAGTAGCCAGGTAGTTGCCCCTTTAGTAGCCAGGTAGTTGCCCCCTTTAGTAGCCAGGCAGTTGCCCCCTTTAGTAGCCAGGTAGTTTCCCCCTTTAGTAGCCAGGTAGTTTTCCCCTTTAGTAGCCAGGTAGTTTTCCCCTTTGTAGTCAGGTAGATGCCCCCCTCTGTTTGCCAGGTAGTTGCCCCCTTTGTTAGCCAGGTAGTTGCCCCCTTTGTAGTCAGGTAGTTTCCCCCTTTGTAGTCAGGTAGTTTCCCCCTCTGTAGTCAGGTAGTTGCCCCCTTTAGTAGCCAGGTAGTTGCCCCCTTTGTAGTCAGGTAGTTGCCCCCCTTTGTAGTCAGGTAGTTGCCCCCTTTGTTAGCCAGGTAGAGCCCCCCTATAGCTAATAAAAATAAAATAATAAAAGTCACTTACTTCACCAGGCTCCCTGCAGCTCCGGACATCTCACGGCCGATCTTCTCAGCATCGCAGGGGGAGTGAGTGCAGCCGCGCATCACACCCCCTTCGACACTGATCTGTATGTACAGCGCACACCGGCCGGCGCTGTACATACAGGGGGAGAAGGGAGGAGGGGAACGATCCCTCCTGCCTCCTCCCTGCACAGTGAGACGCGCCGGACGGGTGAAGCGGCCGCTGCGGCCGCTTCACCCGCCTGTAGAAGCGGTCCGACAGCATCAGAGTAGCGCACTAGCGCTACTCTTGCGCCGCAGTAATTTAAAGAACCCCCGCTGCCTGCTGGCGGTGGGAGGAATGCCAACTCTGCCGGGAGGGGGGGGGGACCCCAATTAGCGGGACCCCCCTGCCAAAAGCGGGAGAGGTGGCATGTGTGGAGTAAAGGAATATATGTAAAACCTTTTGTTTATTTGCTTGTTAATTTATTTTATTCATTTATATAGCGCTGTTATAGTCTACAGTGCTGTACAGAGATTGTCATTACTCACATTGGTCCCTGTCCCCACTGGGGCTCACAGTCTAAATTCCAGATAATCCTATCAATATGTTTTTCTGGAGTTTGGGGGAAACCCACACAAACTGCTTTCAAATGTTGTCCATGGTGGGATATACATACAGATCTCTTATAAATATAGATATCTAATATGTGGGGACCTCCGTCAGGATGAGGGGCATTTTATTTTTCCTTAGTTCCCTTTGGAAAGTAAATCACAAACTGCAAGGATGCGCTCCACTGAAAATGGGAGGTACGGAAAGTACTGAGTACTCACACTCTCTTGTGTGGTAGGTGGATTTGAGTTACAGTAAAAAAACAAGCAAATGGAAAAGATATATATATATATACTGTATATATATATATATATATATATATATATATATATAATATGAATATATTTTAATATAACTTACTGTATTATATATATATATAATATATATATACATATATATTATATATATATAAAATATATATATATATATATATACACTAGTGCATCTCAAAAAATTAGAATCTCACTGAAAAGTGTAACGCTTCACATGCGTTTGGACGCCATCTTGGACCGTCCTGGGGTTCTTTAGCTCCAGGATCGCCGCTTTGGTAAACGGAATTGCTGACACAGAGTTCTCTTCAAGTCGGGAAATTCCACCAGCTTTTTTTTATCAACACAGGAAAAATATATACGTATACAAAAATTAAACCTAGGCCGTCTAGCGACTAACTATCATATAAGTAGAGACCCTCTCTAAACCTGCGGTCAGGACCTACTGTCCAGCACCGACAGCACTGTACTCTCCTAGTACACTTCAGGCTTCCGACCACCTGGGGGTAAGAGCCCTCTCCTCAGCTCCTTTTGCTGCTCCACTCTCAGGTAGCAAGCCACACCCCCCCCCCCGATTACCTGGAGAGGACAGGCTTTTAAAAAGTCTCCCGGGAAAACCCCACGGAACGTGGGGACGGCAACCCCCCCAACGCTATCGCCGTCCCGGGAAAAGCAAAACCCATTACTAGCCGCATTGCAGCCAGCTAGGTACCCTGTGTCAGCAACCTATGGTTACTGACGCCAAATAGTTGCTTTCCCCCACCAACCAGGTTTTTTGGTGGCACGTCTGCAGCCAGATACTGCTGTAAATTTCCCCCTAGTGGCAGGAAATGCGACTGCCTGCTTTCGCTCTGCCACATTTCCCCCCCCTCCCCTTTGAAAAAGGCTGTAGGTCTTTCTCACCCTGCAGAAAACTCCCTCCAGGGTCAAAGCTCCTACTTTGGGGTATGACTTTACCTAAGTCCCGACTGCCCTATGTTTTCCTGGGCGGTCCATACTCTCAGGGGAAATATACTCCCGTTTCACAGCCTGTAGACATTCTTGTTCCCCATCAACATGCAGATTTGTCCCCTTTGTTTCTCTGCTATCATCTGCCATGTGGTCTCCAAATTCCAAAGCACAGAACCAGAATCATACATACCATCCAGGTTTACTACCTTCGCCCCGGTACTGTCTCTGGGGGCAATAATCCCTTAATCTGATGCAAAAAACCCA
>JAODAL010002592.1:0-90000 GCA_025379985.1 Phyllomedusa bahiana
TTATAAAGCTATATCGCTTTGGGTCATAAAAAATAAAATTTTTTTTTTTTTCGGTTTTTTCCCCCTAAAGTAAATTTTTTTTTTACGGTTTTTGGTGCAAAAACCCTATTTTTACGGATTTTTGCCGCTTTTAAAGTTATCTTGCTTTTGTCGCTAAAAAGTTTTTTATGGATTTTGGACAAAAATACAGTTTTTAGGGGATTTTGGCGCAAAAATTTTTTACGGATTTTGGGCTGACACTTTTTTCGCTTTGCAGCAAAAAAATCTTTTTTAAAGGTTTTTGCTCAAAACCCGAAAAAAAGCTATTTTTAGCATCAAAGGGAGAACTTATTGCGCAAAATATCTAAAGAAAAATTTAGCGAAAACACCGTAAAAACGGATTCGGGCCCCAAAAAATTCCGTAAAAAAAAACGTATTTTTGTGTTAGAACGAGAACTTTATTAGGCCAAATATGTTAAGAAAAGGATTTTAGCGCCAAAGTCTGTAAAAAAAAAAAAAAAAAAAAAAAATGATCATTTTATTACGAACGGTACAAACAAGGACACAGCAGACCCCTGTATGTAAATTTGATAAGGTATAACCTTTATTAACACCCCCCACTATAGGGGGACTTGGGTCCCCGGGGGAGAGTTTACATTAAAATCGCCAAAAAAAACGCCCCAAAAGACGTCCGGCGCTTTTCCATAGCTCCTGTAGTAAATTTTCTCCCCGGCTCTGGCTTTTTTTTAAAAAATGTTGCAAAAGACGACCATAAAAAAAAAAACAGAAAAAAAAGCCGTGTAGACAGCGGAGGGTTTTACATTAGAGTTAGGGAGATGATTACAGTCTTTTGTTTTATGTGCATGGAGACGAGCCTAAGGTTTTTTTTTCCCAAAGGGGCTTTAAACCGGACGTTTTTTGGTCCGTAATTCCCGGCCAGATTGTGGCTGGAATGCGCCCCGTTTTAGGGAAAATCCATAGTTTCATGGGAAAAACTATGGATTACGTCCCTTCCCCGTCGCGAAATACGCCGGGGGGGGAGATAAGTGACATGTAAATTTCCACGGCGAAAACGCGCGCTGGTAATACAAGTTAGGGGCCGGCAAGGGCCGGCCCCCGCCACCGCCCCCGGCCAAGGGCGAAATTGCGGGGCGAATTACGCCCGCAAAAACTGGTAAACCCTACCCTTGGAAACAGTGTGACGTTTTTTACCTGTTTTTTCAGCCTCCTCCCCCATAGCAAAACAGGCATCTGTATTGCTGTGGTGTGACATGATGTAGACTTACGGCCCCCCCTTGGCTTCCCAGCCAGGGAAATTACAAACTCATCCCTAAGCTTCATTCCCCTTGGCCCGACTTCAGAGCTGTCTTAAAGGGCAGCGCTTTTTTTTAAAAAAAAAATACGGTTAAATGCTTTGGTTTTTCTAATGAAGCTTATTTAAGAAAGTGTTTGTATTTTAGTCTTCTGTTACTTCATGAGGTTTGTCTGAAGGTGATAGGTACTCTTTAAGTTCGGAACAAACCGCTGCAATTTCTGTCTTGCAGGTTTCTTTAAGTTCCGCTACAAAATTTTGAAAGTCAGTCTTGGTGGGCAGATGGCTCAGATAGGATTTTCAGTCTGGTGCCTGTGAAGATCTCATGGTCTGTAGGTCAGGAGCTCCAATAAGTGATTGGGAGGAGGAAGTCCATTGATGGTCTGTAGATGTTTGAGTCAAAAGGGTTGAGGTGGAGTCTATCATCTCCTCCATGGGGTCTGACCATGAACGCAATTTGACCCCTGATGAGATTTTAGGTTCTTTTGTTTTCTTGGGGTTTTATGTGGTTTGGGTGGCATAGAAGAGAGAGTACTAAATAAAGAGGAGGTGATCTGCATGTTCCTTAACTTCAAAGGAAAGGGACTCTGTTCTTCTCCGAAATGTACTCCGTTATTTGAAAATTGCGAGGGTCCCGAAATGATGGAGGATTCAGCTATGCGGTGATGAGGAGGCAGCTGGTGAAGGTTTACATTGTTCCCAGTTTCTGGTATGGATTGCAGTTTATGAGATGGCATATCACAATGTTTCTGGCGTAGTGAGATGCTTCTGAGGAAGCGCTTAATAGTACACTTATCGCTCAGTTCAGGTTTGGCTGCTTTTAGCCGCCTATGCAAACGGGTCTCTTTCACTTTAGCTGGGTTAGAGGGTAACAGTAAGGGTATGTTTACATGGCTTATTTTGGGGCGTATATTGCCACGTATTGCAAGCGTACTGCGCTCTAATACGAGCGCAATCCACCCCAATCGTTACGGTAATCCACAGTTCTCATAGAGAACTATGGATTACGCCTCCTCTCCCCGGGCGTACAATACGATCGTATTGTAGGCGCGGGGAGATAATTGACATGTCTATGGGGCCGGCGGGCTAGCACACCCCCTTCCCCCGTGTCGTAGTACGTGCCGATGAGCGCGACTCCCGAAGACCTCGCGTAATTGCGGGGTGTATTGTACGCCTGTAGAATTACTCTAATAGGTTATTTAGTGTGAAATGTGAAAGGTGTAAAAAATATTATTAAAAAAAAAGCCCCCAAAATAAAAAAAACTGCAGTAATTTATTTGTAAACTTAAGCTCCCATAAAACTGCGTCACTTAAAATATAAAAAAGTTATGGCCGTTGAAAAGGAGGCAAAAACTACAAAATTTAACTGGTCCTTAAAGGGGTTTTGCCACGAAGTAAAATTGATGTAGGAATTTTGAAAATTAAATATTAAACATTTTCTCTTTTATAAAAAGTCTGCATCGTTTTTTTTTTAGCTGCGCCTTTAGTGATCCATTTTTTTAAGTCATCTCCAGGAATATGCCCAGGGCTGTGAGTCCCCGTCCTGGTCGCACATACTCAAAACATTCTTGGGCAGAAATGAGTGTTCAAACCCGGGGTTTGTGTCATTTACTCCTTTTTTGGACTGTTATAACAATAAAAACAGTGCTAAAAATGCACAGACCTATTGGGGGTTCTTTTTTTAATAAAGAAGAAAAAAAAAAACACAGGTTTGGGTTTCCCTGCGGGGATTTAAACCCTGGGAAACCTTTGTGCCTGAAGGAAAAAAATTTACCTTCAGTTGCTCACAATGCTTTACAAAAACAGACCTTTTCTTTCATAGAGGGGAAAACCCCTGGTGATGCACCCCTGCTGGGTCCATGATATGCAATCAAACAAATCAAACACGCCCCTTTAAAGCGCACACAGTGAAAAGGAGCAAAAGGGTAGAAATAAGATCGTGGCAAAACCCCTTTAAAGGGGTTTTGCCCATAAAGAAAATATTGAATGGGAAGCTTGAAAAATGAAATAAAAAAATTTTACCATTTATTATTATTAAAATTCTGCACCGTTTTTTTTTTTAGTGTCCTTTAGTGATCATTTTTAACAGCTCGTTCCGGGGGATAGCAGGGCGAGAGCTTCCCGTCCTGCTCGAAATCAAATTTCCTCTCAGACAGTACTGAGTGTTCAAAACCCCGGGGCTGTCACTCTACTCCGTCCTCTGTATTTTTAATTAGCAAAAAAGTGCAAATAAAAAAAAAAAAACCCCAATCAGGGGTGATTGATAAAGAGAAAAAAAAAAAACAGTTTGGTTCCTGCGGGATTTGAACCAGCACCTTTTTTGCCCGGAGGCAAAAAATTTACTCTCAGTATCACAATGCTTTACATAAAAAAGACCTTTTTTTTTGACTAGAGAGAGGGAAAGCCTGGTGATGTCAGCCTGCGGGTACATGATATGCAATTCACTTCAAACACGCCCCCTTCTGAGAACAGAGCGAAAGAGTGGTGAGGAGTATGAAAAGGATTTGGCAAAACCCCTTTAAATACTTTTCAGTGCTTTGGCTTAAGGTGTTAAAACCTATAACTATTCACAATGACAGTGACTGGCAAGTGTGTTGTGCCTACACGCAGATGATGAAGGCTTCCTGACTTGCAGCTAAAAGTGCCCTTCCAGCAGGAGACAGCGCACGCCTTAGAAACAAGCAGCATCAATGACTTGGAGGTGTTTCTTAATAGATTTAACAAAGTAGCTGTATGTTTCTCTCTGCACCTGCAGGGCATGCGGTGGGGGGCAGCTCTGTCTTAGTGAGGCCGCCTGCTGTGAGAGAGAAGGGAGCTTCAGTAATGACCTAAAGCCGCATACAGTTTTTAAGAAAAAGCCAGTAAACCAATTTGCTCTGTAGTGCTGCACTGCTCCTATGATGCTTCAGCCTGATTTATATCCCTTCCTGCGGGGAGTTATGTCGATGTAATGTTGTACCTGGACCCTGGAGGCCAGAAGATGTTTGCATGTCCTTAAAAGCGAGCCTGTCCTCTGCAGCAGAAAGGACCATCCACAGAGAAGACACTGCTGCTGAGCTCCCCACCCCTGTGGTGCCATCGAGATGGGAAGCGTTAATGATTAGACAATTGTCACTTGGCCAAGATCCAGCCGGAGACGTCTCAGCCGGTTCTCCTCTGCCGGCATCTGGAAGACATTCCCCCTCCGCACCTCTGCTGTTATGCCACAATCAAAGGAGGAATTGAAGAAGCATGTGCCCCTGGCATGCCCATGACTGTGCATATGTCATTGAAAATTAGCAAAGACTTTATTGGTTTAACCTAAACTGTGCCAAGGAGGAACTTGAAAGCAGACAATTTCCACTCTTTGATTTGTCTTACCTTTTAAATCCTTTTAAGTTAAGGAAGCAGATCTGCTATAACGCTACAAAGAACAACGCTGACCACCTCAAGGCAATGGCGCCTTTCAAGGGCTGGGATATATTAGGTGGCAAGGGATCAGTCTGTTGATGAGTTGGAAGCAGGATAATGGGCAAGCTTAAAGGGGTTTGGCCACGATGTAATGTTGACGTGGGATCCTCCAAAATGAGTATTTAATCACTTTTTCTAATATATGTGATTACAAAAAGTGAAGCCTGTGAGAGCTACATCATTGCTCAGTCCCCCTTAGTTTCCTGAAAGTTTACATTAGACACGACCAGGAGCTGATCTGGCCGTGCTTGCTTGTTTGCACTTCTTATCTGATGACAGGGGACATGAAGAAACTTGCAAGGGGCTGGGGAGAGAGTGCAGTGTATGATATGTCTGCTGTATAGATAATCCACTGGTTGTAATGTTATTATTTGAGTAAACTTTAGAGACGCTCCCTGCTTCCTCAGTCTCTGCTCACCCCCTCCCCTCTCACCCCCTGCAGCCGTTCATGACTCAGCATGCTTTGTTTATAGTCTCTGCTGAGCAGATAACAGGTAAGGCACGCACTTCGTGGCAAAACCCCTTTAAGGATCTGAGCAACTGACACAGACGGCTGGATGACCAGTTGAGGGCATCTCAAAATCTCAGGTTTTGTGGGACGTTGCCAGTATGTGGTGGTTATACCAAGGAAGTACAACCATTGAACCAGCAGCAGGGTTGTGGATTACTATAGATCCTAAATGTGCGTGGGGACTGAAGGTTGACCCATCTGGACCGATCTCACAGAAGAGCTACTGTTGCTGAAATGGAAGTGAATTATGTACCACTGGCTATGACCGAGTTGTCTGAACACAGAGCATTGCAGCTTGTATATGGGTCTGCGTACCCCTAGACTACTGAGTGCCTATGCTGACCTCTGTCCACCACTGAGTGCACCTACCATGGTCAGAACTGGAGCATGAAGCAATTGAAGAAGGCGACCTGGTGTGATCACATTTTCTCTTACATCATGTGGATGACCGGATGTTTGTGCGTCGCCCACCACAGGAAGAGGTGGCACTGGGATGTAGTATGGAAACAAGGCAAGCTAATGAAGGCTTGGACTATGTTCTTTTGGGAAATCTTGGGTCTTGGCATTCATAAGGATGTGCTTTGACATGTGCCACAAACCTAAACATTATTGAAGGCCAAGTACTCCCTGAATAGCTGCTTCCAAATTTCCTAGATCTCAATCTGATTAAGTATCTGTGGGATGTGCGGGAAAAACAAGTCCAATCTATGGAAGCTGCACCTTGTATAGTATCAGGATAACATGGCTGCTTCCTTCCAAAAATATGCAGCTCCCTTGTTGTGTATGGTTTTGCAGGTCTCATTCACTTCAGTGGAGCAGACCTGCAATACCAGACACAACCCATAGACAGATGTGCTTGTGTTTCTATTGTGTATTATCCAGTGTATTATCACCTTCTAGATATAAATTATATTATCCCACAGTGACCCCAACGATCTCCAGATATATTATACAGGAGATGACATCATCACTCTCTAGATATATTGTTACCGTTTTGCTTTTTGGCTTGGTCCATGTTCATTATTTGCTCAGTCTTGGACATTTAAAGGGGTTGTTTCACTACAAAGATAAGGTTTCAAAATGTAGGGAACACTAAATGAAGATGTTTTCCAAATATATTGCTTTGTTCATATTTTTTTTGTTAAGGAGCTGCAAATGATTTTATCACATTCTGAGAGCTTTCAGGTTTCCCAAGTGATCGACCTGTGTACTCCTTCTCCCCTGCTGTTTTGTTCTATCTGATAGCAGGGAGTGACGTCATCACACAGGTTGTGGCAGCAGTGAGAGCTTGTGTGTTATCTGATCTTTCAGACAAAAGACAGTAATTACTCTACTGTTTACATTAGCTCAGCAACTTCTCCTGTCCTGGTAAAAGGTAATATATAAATGTGGTACTATTGCTGTGGTACTATTTATTTCGGTACGGTACTTTTTTAATGGTTTCAATAAAGGTTATTTTTTATTGTTCACTTTCCAAAAATACATTTTTGTATAAATTATTTTATTTCTATTGTAACCCTTACTTTAAATCATGTATCATTAAAAACTAGGTAACAAAAGGCACCACCATGAATATAAGTAGAGTGCACGCTGCAGTGCCAAAAAACTAAGGGCGACGTGTATGAACGGGGCTGTGTCAGTCATCTGGTGTCAAAAAGCTGTCGCAGCCCTGTTCTATAGATGTATGAACAGTCACAATCCAAACTTCAGCGCGATAAGAGCCTGCACCACACTTCGTAAAGTGCCAAAGATTTGGGGGCGTTCTGGGGGCATCACACCATAGTCTTAGAATTAGACACATTTATTACACGTTTATTGTGGTTTTTGGATACTTTAGATTTACATAATTATAAGGATTACAATAGTTCAGGACCCCCAACTACCATGTGTAATTAGTGCCATCCTCCTCATGTAGGGCAGGAGGACCTTTTAGGTCCAGGTGACCTCCGCACCTGATGTGAGCACGCCCTGCTCCCTGGAGAACATGATGTAATGTACAGTGGATGACTGATGCTCTCCTGTTAATGGCTGGTGGTGTTGCTATGAAGCTTACGGTGTGGTTGAGCTGCAGCTCCGTCTCCTCGCTTCCCAGTGATTACACAGAGCTGATGGTGAGAGGCGCTGGGACGTTTTCCCCAGGTTGTCGTCTCGTTCTTTCTCCAGCACTTTGTACGTGACTCTGCAGATACGGTGTAAGTGACATTTACTGGACATTCACAAGGCATCGGGATGAATTACGGAGATCTTCATGTACATCCTATGGGTTATGTATCGATGAGCTGCCCCAGGTGTGCGGAGCTGACCCCAGCCCTCTCTATTACCTGCCCCCACCGTGTCTTGGCAGTACTCCCCCCATCATTCACTCTGCTCCAGGACTCCAGCCCCCAGCCTCCTCTTGTGTCAGGCATCCTGATTGGAGGGCGGTGATGTCATTAGGTATGGGCATCAATAAGCAATTAGGAGAATAGATTTTACGCTGCAAGGCGCGAGCTGGACGCTGCCAGTCAGACCGATCTTTATTACAATAATTTACTGCACCATTCATTAAAGAGACAGGAGATTTGTCTGAGGTTTAATGCACTTGTCCTCTGTAATCTGTGGTGAGACGCTCACGAGATTGATCACGGTGTCAGATTTTGCGGCATCCAAGGAGGTTATGACGTTGGAGGCTAGAGGAGGAGATGGTATTTGATTGCAAGCTCTTTAGTGGGAAGATGAACTTTCTGTTTAGTGTCTTGCAATGACCGGTCCACGCTGTGATATCAGTCAGGCAGGCTCCCCTAAAAGCAGCAAGAATTTCAGGCCAGGAGTGGTTTGGAGGGTATACGGGAGACATGTTGGGGAGATGCCTTTAGAGAAGAGGGCTAGTACAAGAGCCTGGGTCTCTATATTCTGTATTGCATTTTGACCCTGGATTGTCAGATAGTAGGTAAGTGACTGCCCTGCCCAGTACTTGATAGCCATAGACCAGTGCTGATATGAACCTTTACCAGCAATAATAACCTACGTCTGTCCTCCGTGTGATCGAGCACAGTGCATTACTCTCTGCTGCAGTACAACACTAGCCCACCAGGGATGCTGAGATTAAACCTTAAAGGGGTCGTCTCATTACAAGGATTGCTTTTTAGGTTAAAGATCCTGCAAAAACAAGTCACTTTGCAATATGTGTCCTACCTATTCTGAGATATCCCTTCCTGTTTGGGCTGCATCAGCTCCTCAGGTCCCTATAGCTACAGACCTGTTTGATCTCTCCTGATAGGCTGCCAGTGCTGGTTGCTATAGCTACAGACCTGGCTTCTACAGCAGCCTAGTAGAAGCCAGTAAACACGCCCCTGAATTCAAAGTGAAACCAAGAAAACAGGACTGAGATAAGATGAATGAATGTAGTGAGACAATCCCTTTAAGTAAGAACTAGAACAGATAGTATAAAGGAGCGCTCCCTTGTATGGTGTAAGTGCAATAATAGCGTTCTAAATGCTCACCTTAATAGGATGTTCACACTATGCTGTTTTACAGAGCCTGCTTCTCACAGCCAGTTTAAGGCTCCCATTTCTTCAGGCTGTGGGTGGTTCTACAGCCATGATTGGCATTCAACTCTGCTATTCCTAGCTGAGCCAGTTAAAGAGACATTGGTAATAAAAGGGTTTAAATAGCCGGTCAGAAGGCTGCAGAGCTGTAAGGGCATGTCCCCACGGTGCGGGTTTGCAGCTGGTTTTTCAGACCGTCTGAAAATCCGTCCGCAAACGAGCACAACGGGTTCCTATGGAAAACCCGTGCAGCAGTCCCCACTGCACGGGTTTTCCACCCGCGTCCACCCGACACACATTCTACATGCACACTCTTCAGTCCGGGCTCATCGCGGAGAAAAGTCCCCCCCCTCGCGGCCATTTGCACGGCACACAAACCGGACAAATACCGGTCGGATAAACCTACCGGTATTTGTCCATTGCCGTGTGAATGGCAGTAAGAAACATAAACAACTTCCTGTGCTGCTAAGACTCAGCAGGCAGTGACGTTACCAGCCCGACCATCCCATCCAATGATAGAGCAGAGAAGGGTGGTTGGAAGCTTGTGTACACAAGCAGGCGATAGAGTGCTCTAACTCTAAAATTAAGCAAAATCAGAATAGCAATGTATTTGGTCATGGTCTTTACTTACCTTTGCCTACATGTTTAAAGCTAATACATGGGGTGAGAATACCCCTTTAACCAGTTTTACTAGGTCACAAAAAATGAAATAACATAGTATTAAAGGCAATGATGCTGACCTCCAGATTTGGAAAACACAACAGTGGGGTATAACCCTATCATTGACTTGGAACAGAGGACAGCTGCAACAATGAAGACGGCAAAACCCTGGGAAAAGATACTCAATCATGTGGCATCAAACTGCATCAATAGTAAATATTCAAGAGCAGGAAATACAAAATGGCACCCTTTAGAGCTCTGTAGCCTTGTGCAGTACATTTTACAAGCCTCGTATTCCTGTAGCAAGATCAGCTAGGAGCAGCAGAGCGAATATGCCAGTCAATGCTATAAAACCACCCACAGCCTGACCAGGAAGTGCAGGTCTGAAGCTGCCTGTGGCACTGTAAAACTGTAAGGCGGGACAACCCCTTTAACTCCTTACATGAAACCAGTTACGTGGTTTTCTCTCTCTAAACCATCACCATAGCATTGCAGTGCTGTGAAATAGGTTTTGCTGTTGTATAAAATGTTTTAGTTTTTTCTATAAAATTCGAATGATACATTCTTAAAGGGGTTTTCCTACTATGTTGTTTAACAGAGCCACAACCTGTCGATAAGAAAGGTAGGGAGGGTATAAGGTGCAAGTGTCATAGAGACTGTGTGCAACATCTGGTTAAATCTGTCCTACTATTTGGTATGAAGCCCCAGCCCCTTGCACAGCAGTATTCAGATGTGACCTGGATGTCGGTGTATTTGTCTCTTCACAGACTTTCCTGGGTGCAGCTGATCGTAACCTTACACCTGATTATCCTGTTCACTGCAGCTTTCCTCAGAAACACAAAGAGTTAGGGAGTTTCCGCTGAGAGAGCCGGAGCCTCACCGTGAGCTAGAAGACCTAGGCAGACAACCCTGGGCCCCAGCCATGAGCAACTTCACTTAAAGGGCCTTACGAGCGGCGGCCGCCGCCTGAGAGGCTCCAGCTATAAAAAGAAATACTGGTTTTTCTTATCCTTCTGGTATCTTTGTGTGATGAAAAATCCAGTACAGTAATATCCCGTTCTCTGTCATTTCACAGTTACATCACCATCAATGCTGCAAAAAACCGTCGTAATCCGTCGCTTCACTTAACATTCAATATCATATAGTGCAGCCCTCATTCACTGCAGCTACTTTAGTTGGTGCCGTAAAGCGACGACATCTTTTACTGTATCCCGCTTACAATGTTCTTTAGGCCTCGTTACGTTATGCTGTACGGTACTTTTTTTTTTCTGCCTCGTTTTCTATCGTTTCATTTTCCATCACATTTTTCTGGAACGTAACCCCAGCGGATAATGGGGTGTCCCTGTATAATAACTGAGGGCACAGTGTGGCCTGTCCTTGGTAGGGGCATAAAATACTCTGCTATAGAGATAATGTGGTCTTTGGAAAGTAAAAGGGGTTGTATCATTACATTAAATGGTCTTCAGAATAAAGGGACAGTGATGACAAGCAACTTGGCAATTGGATGTTATTTGCAAAGCTGTCTTGTATTCACAGGATCCTTTATCTTTGTTTTGTGTAAGCACTGTTCCCCAGTGCCGGTCGGATCCCTCCTCCTTGCATTTCATTGGCTGATGGCTCTACTAATTTACATTCTGTCTGGCCCCCGGTTGTATTCACGGGAGCGTGCATTCCTGCCTCTCTCACTCAGAATAAGGGGCCGGCAACATGTCACCATGTACAGCTAGCTGCTCCTCAGTGACACTGCAGCTGCTTCTACAATCAGAAAACAGCAGAATTGTGCCTTGGTGCCTAATGCTCCCACGTGTAAGGGGCTGGCAACAGTTTCACTCTGTACAGCTAGCAGCTCCTCAGTGACACTGCAGCTGCTTCTACAATCAGAAAACAGCAGAATTGTGCCTCGGTGCCTAATGCTCCCATGTGTAAGGGGCTGGCAACAGTTTCACTCTGTACAGCTAGCAGTCCTCATGACATGCAGCGCTTTTCAATCAGAAAACACAGAATTGTGCCTGGTCCCAATGCCCCCCACGTGTAAGGGGCGGAAAACATTTTATCTGTACACTAGCAGCCCTCAGTGACACGCAGATGCTTCCGATCAGAAAAACAGCAGAATTTGCCCTTGGTCCCCTAAGGGTCCTGGTGTAAAAATAGAAGGGAAAAGGATTTGTCCTGGATGGTTTAGAAACTGGATTTAACTGTAACAAACCTCCAGCTGTGGGGAGAAGAGATCAGTGCTCTGAGTTCATAGAAGACTGTCTAGACTGAATGCAGGCCTTTTGGGATGTAACCACTCTTACAAATAAGTCTGCATAGGGAGAGGACAGTGACATGTGGACTCAGAGAGGGTGGTGGGAGCACACTGACTCGGGAGTGAACATGAACAGTTAAGGGGGGATGATGTAATCTCCCTTCAGTTAAGAAACACCCAACTGAGAGGGGAACAGACGCCCCTGGAATGCAGGAACTGAGAGAATCAATTAACAAGAAAACAGCCGAACTGATGAAGCGATACATCCCCTTTAACACTGGAGTTACTGTAGCTCTGATGAATGCATCTGAGCCTGACAGTCTTTCCTGGAACATAGGATCAGAGCCGTACCTCAGGGCGGGTGGGGGCCGGGGCGCCGCGGCCTCCGCTCACCCTGCCCGCCTGGAGGATCACCCCCTGACTCTGCGCGGCTGTTTTACAACAGTCGCGCAGAGCCAGCAGCTGCAGGGATTAGGCGGGACGGATCGTTCCCGTCCTGACTCCTCCCCTGTATCAGCGTCACAGGGGCACACAGCTTTCACCGCGCCCCCTGTGACGCTGATAAAGCATCATTGGCTAAAAGGGGGGGGGGTCTACTGGCTACAGGGGGGGGCAGCACTGGCTACGGGGGGGCATCATGGTACAGGGGGGGCATCACTGGGGCTACAGGGGGGGGCATCACTGGGCTACAGGGGGGGGCATTACTGGCTACAAGGGGCATCACTGGCGACAGGGGCTTTATGGGCTATAAGGGGGGCATCACTTTCTACAGGGGGCAAACTACTGGCTACCCGGGGGCATCATTGGCTGCAAGGGGGGCATCATTGGCTACGGGGGGGGCCATTGGCTAAAGGGGGGCATCAGTGGCTACAATGGGGGGAAAACTGGCTAAAAAGGGGGCATCAGGTAAGGGGGGCATCATGGGTACAGGGGGCATCTACTGGCTAAAGGGGGGCAAGGGCTAAAGGGGGGGCATCACTGGCTAAAAGGGGGGGTCAGGGCTCAAGGGGGGGGCATCTACTGGCCGGGGGGCATCTTTGGCTGGGGGGGGCCATCACTGGTACAGGGGGGGGATCATGGTACAGGGGCATCATTGGCTAAAGGGGGGCACACTGGCTGGGGGGGGCTTTAGGGTACAGGGGGCATAATGGCTCAGGGGGGGCATCACTGGTAAGGGGGCTTTCATTGGCTAAAGGGGGGGAAACTATGGCTACAGGGGGAAACATGTTACAGGGGGGGGGTTTTGGCTACAGGGGGGAAATTTGGCTAAAAGGGGGGACCCTGGTACAGGGGGGGCATACGGGCTACAGGGGGGGCATCTAGGCCCCAAAGGGGGGGCATCTATGGTACAGGGGGGGCACTATGGTACTGGGGGGCATCCTGGCAAGGGGGGCTTTTTCTGTACAGGGGGTTTTACGGGTAAAAGGGGGGCCCTCACGGGTTACGGGGGGGTTTCTCCCGGGAGGCATCACGGTTTTGGGGGGGGCACATGGCTACGGGGGGGGCTTCAATGCTACAGGGGGGGCATCCGGTACGGGGGGGGGGCATCCTGTCACATGGGGGGCATCCTGCTACGGGGGGCATCCTGTCAGGGGGGGCACCTGCTAAGGGGGGGCATTCAGGGCTAAGGGGGGGGGCATTTTGGTACAGGGGGGGGCATTACTGGCTACGGGGGGTGATCACTGGCTAAAGGGGGGTTTTCAGGGCAAAAGGGGGGGCCCCTTTAGGGCTAAAAGGGGGGCATTACGGGCTACGGGGGGCATTACGGCTACAAGGGGGGCATGCGGCTAAAAGGGGGGGCTCGGTAAGGGGGGCACCCTGGCTACGGGGGGGGGCATTTTGGCTACAGGGGGGCACCCAATGGCACGGGGGCCCCTTTTTCCGGGGCACGCGGCCGGGAGATGTGGTAAAAGGGGGGCAGCGGGGTAAAAGGGGGGGATGGCCGGGGGGCCCACCGGCACACGGGGGCATTTCGGCCCAATAAACCAAAGGGGTTAGTTTTTAAATTTTTAAAAATTTTTTTTTTTTTCCACCATAAAGGGGGGAAGGGTCCGGGTTGGGGTTTTATTATTCGTCATATTGTGGGGTGTAGGGGTCACAGTGTTTGCGTATTTGTTATATGTGGGATTTGTTTTTAAAAAGGTCGTGGTATTTTTCGGGCAATTGGTGGGGATATGTGGTCACGGTTGGTTTTTATTATTTTATTCATATTATGGTGTATGTGGTCCGGTGTGGTTTTTTTATTCGGGCACTATGTGGGTGATATGTGGGGACGGTTCTGTATTTGGTCACTATGTGGTGAATGTGGTCAGGGTGTGGATTATTCGGTCACTGTGTGTTGGGAATGTGGTCTTAGTGGTCTTGGGATTCGGTTTTGTTTGCAGTTTATTTTGGGAATTTTAGGCATTATTTTGTAGTTTTATATGGCACATTGTGTTAAAATTTTGTGTATTTGGCTTTGGTTTATGGTTTACAAAATGTCGCATGTGGCGCGATGTTTCAGGTTGGGGTTGGGGGGGGGGGGTGAAATTTCTTCGCCTCGCCCTGAGTGAAATTTAGCCTAGGAACTGCCCTGCATAGGAGCCCCATGTAAATTGATGAACACATACGGGTCCTTATGTATGTAGGGGTCTGGATATACAGCTATCTCCTCTGCACAATTGACAGAATCTGGGTGAGAAATCAACGTGTCAACATCCCCTCTGTACTGTGCTGCAGTGGTATATATGAATGAAAAAACAATGGGCACAGAAGCCTGGTGTATGATCACAGGGGCCACTATGTATGCTTCTGATGGTCACAGGGGCCACTAAATAGTTCTGATGTACACAGTAGCTGGTATGTACATAGGGGCCAGTATATATGGTTCTGATGTACATAGTAGCTGGTATGTGCGTAGGGGCCAGTATATATGGTTCTGATGTACAGAGTAGCTGGTATGTGCATAGGGGTCAGTATATATGGTTCTGATGTACACAGTAGCTGGTATGTGCATAGGGGTCAGTATATATGGTTCTGATGTACACAGTAGCTGGTATGTGCATAGGGGTCAGTATATATGGTTCTGATGTACATAGTAGCTGGTATGTGCATAGGGGCCAGTATATATGGTTCTGATGTACATAGTAGCTGGTATGTGCATAGGGGTCAGTATATATGGTTCTGATGTACAGAGTAGCTGGTATGTGCATAGGGGTCAGTATATATGGTTCAGATGTACACAGTAGCTTTTATGTGCATAGGGGTCAGTATATATGGTTCTGATGTACATAGTAGCTGGTATGTGCATAGGGGCCCGTATATATGGTTTGATGTACATAGTAGCTGGTATGTGCATAGGGGCCAGTATATATGGTTCTGATGTACATAGTAGCTTGTTTTGTGCATAGGGCCAGTATATATGGTTCTGATGTACATAGTAGCTGGTATGTGCATAGGGGTCAGTATATATGGTTCTGATGTACAGAGTAGCTGGTATGTACACAGGGGTCAGTATATTTGGTTCTGAAGTAAACAGCGGCAGGTAAGTATGGTTCTGTACATGGGGGCCAGTATGTGTAACGGGTGAGCTGGTAAAGCGAGGGGGCATAACTTAGTGGCCGTCGTGCATCTTCAGTCTTTGATACTGAGGATGGCTTCCCTGACAGCCGCCAGGTGCGACCTCAGAGCAGTACCTGGCAGTGGCAGCTGACCAGACAGGTCAGAAGTGTCAGCACTAGGCACCAACAGAATAGGAACAAGAAACGGCAGACCAGGTGTAGAGACGTGCAGGTACAGAACTGAACAGACAAGAGACAGAACAAAACAGACAAAGGCCAAACGGATGCCAAAGGGGAAGGCTCGACGGAGGCCAAGGTGCAAAACACACAGAGGACAACACCAAGAACACAACAGGAAACAAAGCAGATACACAAACTGGCACACATGGCAAGAAACCTCACAGACAAAGACTCAGACACATGGCAGCAGACCAACAACCATGACGGCTCCCACATGGCCAGCAACTAACCAGATATAACACAGCAAGGATCAGGCAGGGAGTGTGAGGAGGAGCAGACCTTTAACCACACAGGTGGAAGGGGATTGGCCGAGGAAGCCCAACCCCGCTGCACAATGTGGGAATAAAGGAGAGGCGCATGTGGCGGCACTTCTCTAGAGAGCAAGAGGAAATAGGGCAGCAGCCAAATGATGGTGGAGCAGTAAGGCCAGCATGGGGAAAAGCGGCCTAGCAACCACAAACGGGTAAGTAGCGGGCAGCAGCAACAGGTGACAGTGGCACTGCGACAAGAACACCGGCACGTCCGCGGTTCACAGCTGGGACATAAGGATAGAAGCAGGTACACAGACACTTCCGCGGGTCAGACCGGGGACCTCAGGATGCACCATGGCTGTATGTATGGTTTTGATGTACGTGGGGGCCGGTATATCTGGTTTTGGTTTACCTGGGGGCGGGGTTGGTATGTACGGTTCTGGTGTACATGGGGGGGAGCAGTATGTACGGTTCTGGTGGACATGGGGGAGGGGGGCGGGATGTACGGTTCTGGTGTCATGGGGGGGAGGAGGCGGGTTGTACGGTTCGGTTTGTACATGGGGGGAGGGGGCGGTATGTACGGTTCTGGTGAACATGGGGGGAAGGCGCTATGTACGGTTCTGGTGCACATGGGGGGAGGGGGCGGTATGTACGGTTCTGGTGCACATGGGGGGAGGGGGGCGGTATGTACGGTTCTGGTGCACATGGGGGGAGGGGGCGGTATGTACGGTTCTGGTGCACATGGGGGGAGGGGGCGGTATGTACGGTTCTGGTGCACATGGGGGGAGGGGGCGGTATGTACGGTTCTGGTGCACATGGGGGGAGGGGGCGGTATGTACGGTTCTGGTGCACATGGGGGGAGGGGGCGGTATGTACGGTTCTGGTGCAAAGGGGGGGAGGGGGCGGTATGTACGGTTCTGGTGCACATGGGGGGAGGGGGGGGGTATGACGGTTTGGTGCACATGGGGGGGAGGGGGCCCGGTATGTACGGTTCTGGTGCAAATGGGGGGTGGGGGGGTTTTGTACGGTTCTGGTGCACATGGGGGGAGGGGGCGGTATGTACGGTTCTGGTGCACATGGGGGGAGGGGGGGGTATGTACGGGTCTGGGGCACATGGGGGGAGGGGGGGGGATGTACGGTTCTGGTGCACAGGGGGAGAGGGGGCGGTATGTACGGTTCTGGTGCAATGGGGGAGGGGGGCGGTATGTACGGTTCTGGTGCACATGGGGGAGGGGGCGGTATGTACGGTTCTGGTGTACATGGGGGAGGGGGGCGGTATGTACGGTTCTGATGAACACGGGGGGGGGGGGGGGGGGGAGGGGCGGTATGTACGGTTCTGGTGAACACAGTGGCCAGTATGTACACATAGGCCATTGTATTTGGTTCGGAAGGACACAAGGGCTGGCATCTATGGTCGGGGGATGATATTCATCTGTCCATTGTACACAGGACTCTTGCTTAGGTGCCTTACATTCTTCTCAGGGGCCCAATATGTATGTCTTTGCTGTATACAGAGTGCCAGTAAATATACGCGTGATGTATTTAGTTGGCCAGGTATGTATCAGTGTGATGCACTCGGGAGCCCTGTATGCATCTGCCTGAGTAGCACAGCGATTAGCCCTGTAACCTTGCAGCACTGGGGTCCTGGGTTCAGATAAAGTTTGGAGTTTGTATGTTCCCCGTTTGTGGGGGTTTCCTCCGGGTACTCTGGTTACCTCTCGCACTTCAAGGAAGATACTGATAGGTTGATCTAGAATTCAGATCATCAGCCACATATGGGGAAAGAAACCACATATGAGCGATGACGACTATTTGGCCCCATTCAAATGGTGGGTGTTGGTGCGGCATCCAAATGCTTTCTGTGCACAAAAACATTGCATTGTGTCTAATGGGAATTGTGTGCAAGATTCCAACATTTTTCTGATGTGGATTTTTCCCACTTTTTCTGATGTGGCTTTTTCCAACTTTTTCTGATGTGGATTTTTCCCACTTTTTCTGATGTGGATTTTTCCCACTTTTTCTGATGTGGATTTTTCCCACTTTTTCTGATGTGGATTTTTCCCACTTTTTCTGATGTGGATTTTTCCTACTTTTTCTGATGTGGATTTTGTCACTTATTCCTCACAATTTCCTCAAGGAAGTGCAGTCTGCAGGCAAGAATGGGATTAGCTTCACTGAGTGGGGCTTATCTGCATCTGGAAATGCTGTGAAATCCAACGCACAGAAAATTAAAATCCGTGCGAGAAATCTGTGTGTGCAGCCGCCCTTTTTTTGTATAGCGCTATACTTACGATATACTTACCTCCCAACTTTTAGAGACTGCAAAGAGTGATACATCAGGCAACTCCTCTAACCACGCCCAAATAAATGACATCACACCGGGGCACGCTGCTAACCATGCCCATACATATACATCCCAATTTTTTTTTAGACAGCCAAAGAGGGTCACTTTGAACACTTATGGTTCAATGTATAAAAGATCTATTTTTTTATGCATAAGTATATACCGTACTTGAATAGGTTTTTATTAAAATCTTATCATAAAAATCATTGGAATATCAGGATTGAACTGCATCCAATGATAAAATATTAAGTTATGTAATATACAGTTAGAAAACAATCAGATACTTTTTAAAGCAAGATAGTCAGTTTATTTACGCAAATCAATTGCCCAAATGAAAGAGGGACATTTGTAGAGCAAAGAGGGATGTGGGTTAAAAATAGGGACTGTCCCTCCAAAATGGAGACACTTGGGAGGTATGATTTATATATATATATATATATATATGTGTGCACAGCATCCTGGTTTATAGGTGTCTTATGTTCACAGGGACATGTTTACATGGATCACTGTATATTTGTGTATGTTTGACATGGGAACTCAGTGTGCAGGTGTGTGATGTACGCTGGGGCTCCTGGATGTACATTAGGCTTTTTGTACAATGGGCCCCAGCTATGTAGGTGTCTGGAATACTCAGGGACCATGGATCACTGTATATAAGTGGGTATTGGACCCAGGAGCTCCGTATGTAGCTGTGTGATCTACCCCTAGATGTATGGTAGATTTTAATCTGGGGCCCTAGTATGTAGGTGTTTGGTGTACTGAGGTATGTATGCGTCCAGGCTCAGAATGGCCCACAGAGGAACGGGAAACCCCGGTAGCCCCTGAGAATGGCAGACGGGGATTTGTTTTTTTAACTGCATATACATCCTTGGAAAAGGCAGAGAAAGAGAGGTAGAAAGCAAGAGGCAAAAAATAGGCGGCATGTACAGTCATTACAGCAGCTGTAGGGTGGGCCCCTAAAATAGCTATACAATACATGGAAAACCTTTTAAAGAAGAATTTATTCTATCTATCATACATGAAAAAAACTTTGAGATTCTTAGTTCACATGTTTTGATCAAAAAATGTTTAAGCCACCCCCGGCTTACAACGGGATTTCAGGTCGGGTGGTCCTACGCTATCTTTACCTCTCAATAGAGCCAAATTCAGACTTCTCATTGGGTCAACCGACCTCCATAATCCAGAGAGAAAAATAAAAAAACACCAACCTTGCAGGAATACTGCACTGATATAACAGCCTGTGGAGGTGGGCGGGGTGCAGGAAACCAAAATGGAGGCATCCCTTCCTCCCTATATAGATTAAAAGCAATATATGCCAAATACAACGTATAATTCTTCACACAAAAAAATTCTGAAAAACACAATGTGAACCTGGGTGCCACTGGCTTAAACATTTTTTTCAAGGTTGTTGTTTTTTTATTTTTCTCTCTGGATTATGGAGGTCGGTTGACCCAATGAGAAGTCTGAATTTGGCTCTATTGAGAGGTAAAGATCGCGTAGGACCACCCGCCTTGTGATCCTGTTGTAAGCCGGGGGTGGCTTAAACATTTTTTGATCAAAATGTGTGAACTAAGAATCTCAAAGTTTTTTCCATGTATGATAGATAGCATAAAGGCCCCTAAACTCAACCGGTGGGCCCAGAAACAGCTCCATTAGTGGACCCCTAGAGTCAGCTCCACATGGGAGCCCTAGGTACCCCAGTTCGACAATGTAGTTGTCCGATGTATTTGTAGCTGTAGAGAAATTTGTGTGAGAATAATTCTTCCCTCTCTTTTTGGCTCCAAATTGAGAAACGAGGTGAAGGGCAGCGATGAAGGGCAACGCTCGCAGCTACAAGCATCACATTCCAGGATCTGTGAAAGGTTAATTGTTAATGGAGGTCATGGCAGCTGTAATTGTGCTCGGGGTGATAATTACTCAGGTGTGGTCCGTTTTTGGATGGAATAATGTCCATCGTGTACTGGACTAATATGTGCGGATCACTCCAGATATTTCCTTATAAAAGGTACAGCACTGGGTCACCGTAAATCCAAGCAAGGAGCAGGTGACACAGATATAGAGGAGAATATTAAAATACCGGGCCACTGGAGGGTAAACCACACGGGCGAATATTAGTATTTGTACTCGCAGATTTCTCAACACCTCTTCTATCTTCATTTCCGTTTATCTCTCTTTACTTGCCCTCTGCCATCTCTCGTTTTCTTTCCAATCCCCTTCCCTTTTTTTTACACCCTACTCTCTGTTCCTTCTCTACAGAGGACTACACCAAGATACAGAATACTTAAAGGGGTTGTCAAGGGTAAAATTAATCTGAAATGGACCCTGAGTGGGGAAAAAATAAAGTTGTACTTACTGCTGGTTCGCAGCTGCTACTGCTCCAGAGCTCTCCGGGATCTGCTCTTTTTTACTTAAAGGAGTATTCTCACTACAAAGCTTATGTCTCAGATTATGGGTACAGTGAAAAAAAAAAAAAAAAAAGCACATTTGTAATTGGGTTGCTTTACCTAAGTCAGTATAGCAGATATGAGTTTTTCTGTGCATCAATAGCTATTTTTTGCAGCTGCTAGTCGGGACACGCGCCCGGCACTGTGATTGGCTGCCTGCACACTGTGTTTACTCCCCTCTGATCTGTGAAAACCAAAAGTAAAACCAGCTATCTGAAAGGGCTGCTGGCTGTATACTCTCAGCTCTAAGGTGAACGATCTGGGTAATTACTAACTGTCTAACTCTCCCCTCCCCTCTAGATTCACTCTACCCTCGTATAACACAGTCTTATATCCGGTGCTCCCTCCATATAACACAGTCTTATACAGTCTCCTGCCTGATAAGAGGGGGAGGAACGGGGAAAGGGCAGTGTGCATTCCTCACATGTGTCATCAGTTCAGGCTGTGTGTATAACTGGTTATAGCACAGCAAGGGGCCTGTGCAGTCTGGAGATGACTGCTCTGAAGACAAGAGAGCATTGCAGGAGGCTGCAGAGCTGTCCTCTCCAGACACCCTTCCACTGCACACACAGAATGATGTCACAGCTCTTCAGTGAGGAGAGACACACCTGCTGGCAGGAGAGACAGCCTGCTGAGAAAAGAGACTTGCCCCTGGATTTGAAATTGAATCTCATAGAATTAGCTCAGGAGCTCGAACGCTTCAAACGATAAAAACCCTTTTAAGGGTTCTCATCTTGAGGCACAGGAGAGGCTCGCGCTTCCTTCACTTAGAATGGAGAGTGTCTTCTATGTCTTAAAACGAGAACCTTTTATAAAAAAAAAAAAAACTATTTGAAATCCATATTAAGTAATTCAAACAAAATTGAAAAAAAATAGTGGAATATATTTTAGTTGAAAGAAATGCCTCCACGTTTCAGGCTCTGGAGATGCGTGATTAAAGGAAAAACCCTGCTATAATGGTTCAAAATGGATTAGCAAACGGTAGCCAGTAACTGCTGTCTTTAGAGTCTATGGAGAGGGAGACAGACCTATACACACACTGCTAGGAGCTTTACCTTACTTGTGTCAAATCTGAAGGGGGTGTTCTGAGAGTTCAAAATGCTTGTTCATCTGTCAGGGTATGATGAAAAATAGAAGAAAAGAATCCTACTTACCTCCTGGATGCTCCGCTTCTATCGCGGTGATCCCAGTTGTAGTTGTGAATGTTCGTTCTTCACTTGACCGGTGCAGCCAATCACAGGCCACAACGCAGCGTGGACATGGTCACCTGCACCGGGTTCACATGGTGTATAGCGGAGCATACTGTGCATGCCGCTATACGTCCGTTTTAGAAATACGCGCTGGCCGGGACGTTCTTCTAAAGCGCTGCGGCTTGACCCCTATTTACTATCGTTTTCCCTGGCACATAAAGCGCTTGAAAGAAGTGACATGCCACCACTTTCTCCCGGTGCTCAGTATGTCTGAAAATCATAGCACCCCATGAGTGCTTTGATTTTACCATATTTGTGGGCCGTATTTCTGCCCCAAAGTATGCCCTGCAAATATGCCGTGTGAGCATACCTTAACACAGGCATCCTCAAACTGCGGCCCTCTAGCTGTTGGGAAACTGCAACTCACATCATTCCCACTGTTACAGATTATATAGTGTAGATAGAAGACGCCTCCCGCCGCGCTGCAGGCTTTCGTCCCAGGCTCCGGAAGGGGGAGCGATATACAGAAACGGAAAAGTGCAGATGCACTATTGGTAGTGACAAGATAGGTGCTCACCTAGATTAGCTGTACGATCCGCGGTACAGCACGCTGAATAGCTTTCACCACTTCAGTGCAAACAAAGCTGCTCCGGCCCGTATCCCGCCAAACGACCACAAGGGACTCTGAGGAGAGTGTAGTAAGTAGAACGCTGTCACTCCTGGATGGAGGCCACTAACGGACCGTGTTGCTAGAGCGCTAAGTGAATCAGATCTGAGGAAGCGGGTTTGATACCCAGCGACACGCGTCATGAAATTGTAATAAATATTAGACCAAATCAACTTTCCTAGTTGGGTCTATCACTAAGATTCACTTAGCGCTCTAGAACACTTTCCGTTAGCTGCCTCCATCCAGGAGTCACAGCGTTCTACTTGTTACAGATGATATAAATGCACGATGGGAGTTGTAGTTTCCCAACAGCTGGAGGGCCGCAGTTTGAGGATGCCTGCCTTAACACACAAAAAGTAAAACAGCTACACTGCCCTTTCCCCAATAAAAATGCCTATCACCCCCAAAAAGAGCTAAAATAAAAAAAATTACACATCTGGTATCAACGTATTCACAACGATCAAGCCTATCAACCTGTCCCATAATTTAATCTGCACGATGAATGCTGTAAAAAAAAAAAAAAGCAGATATGCGATTTTTGTTCATCCCCTTGCACATGGAATAAAGAGGGTTTAAAAAGTCCTATAAACCCCAAAGTGGTACCAATGAAAATATCGCTTCATTTCTCCCTGTATTACACCGCTCTGTATACAGAAAAATAAAACAAAGTTATGGTTACTAGAAGATAGTGATGCATAAACATTGTTTTACACAATAAAATAATTTTTTTATTTTTTAGTGCTAAAACAAAAAAAAAATTATATAAATTGGGTATAGCTGTAATATTATCGCCCCAAAGAGTAAAATGAACATGTCACGTATATTGCGAGATGAACGCTATATAAAAATAAAAAAACTACCAGGATTGCTGTAGGTTCTTTATCCAGCCTCCCAAAAAGCTGATTTCAAGGCGTTTAAAAAGTCTTATGTACACCAAAATGGCACCAATAGAAACGGCAACTCATCCTGCGAAAAACAAGCTCCTACACCGCTCTGTACATAGGAAAAATAAAAAAGTTATGGCTCTCAGGCTACAGCAATTTAGAAATTTTTTAATGAGTGTTTTTATTGTTTAAAACTAAAAAAAAAAAAAAAATCAATTTCGTATTGCTGTAATCCTATTGACCCACTAAGGAAAGTTAGCATGTCATTTATACCGCACAGTGACTGCTGTAAAAATATAATACAGTATTGCTATACTTTGTTCATCTCACCTCCCCAAAACCTTGATAAAAAGTGATTTAAAGGGGTTGTCTCACTACATTGATTCATCTTACTGCAGTCCTGTTTTCTTGATTTCACTTTGAATTCAGGGGCGTGTTTACTGGCTTCTATTAGGCTGCAGTAGAAGCCAGGTCTGTAGCTATAGCAACCAGTGCTGGCAGCCTATCAGGAGATATTGAACAGGTCTGTAGCTATAGTGACCTAAGGAGCTGATGCAACCAATACAAGAGGGGATATCTCAGAATAGGTAGGACACTGTTAATGGACATATGGCAAAGTGACTTGTTTTTGCAAGATCTTTAACATAAAAAGCAGCAATCCTTGTAGTGAGACAACCCCTTTAAGTGTCCTATCAAAATGGTGCTATTAAAAACATCAACTCCATCCTGTAAAATACAAGCTGCAATGCGCCCAAATACGCCCCACAAATAGGGTAAAATTATAGCACATCGAGTGCTATGATTTTAAAGCGTATTCCCCGACGCGTACCAAACGCCTGGAGAAAGATGGGACATGTCACTACTTTGTGGCGTTAACGCCAAAGAAAGGGAGGGTGAATGGAGGTCGGGCTGGAGCACTTTAGAAGTAGGGGCTGGGCAGCGCGTATTTCTATAACAGCAGGTGTAAAGTATGTGCCGCTATACGCTGTGTGAACATACCCTAAGACGATGTATTTTTAGGGCTCGAATGTTGTGAATTTATCTAGTTGTGTGGGGGGCACATTCCAGAGAACTGGTGCAGCACGGGCAGAGTCTTGGAACGAGGGTGGGAGTCTGAGGATTGTCTCACGGCCTCTATAATGAATCGGGTGGAGCGACCTTTCCAGTTGCCCAGGGGGCCCGGTGGGTGATTTAATTTTAACCCTTTTTTTTTTCGGGAAATTAGAAACGAGGGAAAAAAACCCCGCAAACCCTTTCCTTTCTGTATCTCCGCAATTTTTTTTTTTTTTTGCTTTCTTACCGTTTTTTCCAAAAAGGAGGAAAAAAATGTCTCTGGGGCACAGTCAAGGGCTGAACCATGACCCCCTCTTGTTAAACGTGTGAGAAATATAAGGAATTAAATCTCCATCCCATACAATAGAGACGCATTCACTAGAACAAGTCTGTGGAGGCCAGGTTGTTGTTGTTGCCATTATTTGTCACTGGAGGGCGCTCATGAGTCAATGGTTTAAGGGCTCCCAAAGGCTCTAAAAAAGACAGTGACATCTCCCGAGGGGAAACAAGGGTTGTGAAATTGACTTGTGCTCCCTCCTAAAGTTTCCCTTTCCTTTCCCCTTTTTTTATCATTTCCCCTACTTCCATTCCAAACCCCCCGGCAGGCACCCCTTCAAATTTTAAACTTTGTTGCCCCATAGTTTTAAAAATTTTCAAACAGGGGCTGGGGGGGACTGCTTAAACCTGCCTCAGACTGTGCGTTAGGGGGATTATCAGGGTTTCTTAGAGGGGTTTGTTTACCCGGCCCGCGGGTTTTTTATAGGGGAAGGTCCTTTAGGGGTTTGGGGATGGGAGAAATTTATTCTTGCACTTTTTAGAGACTCTTTGAATAGATCTAAATGCCTTCCGTGGTTTGAACAGGATCCCCAAACTGCGGCCCTCCAGCTGTTGGGAAAACTACAAATTTTCCCTCTTTTCCCCCTGTTTTAGGGTTATATAAATACTTGGGGGGGAGTTTTCGTTTCCCCAAAAGTGGGGGGCCCAGTTTGGGATGTGTGGTAGAAATCTTTCAAAAAAACCCCCTGGTTTATCACATCTTTTCACAAGGTTGCTTTGTTCTTTGTTCCCCAGGCAATCCCCCGGGGGTTTTTGAACGAGATAGAGATTTTAGGTTTTTTTGCTTAAATTGAATTTGTATGTTTAAATTTTGGAAAAGTTTCATTGTTTTTTGGGTAAATGCAGGGGGGGGGTTTTTTTCTTTTTTTTTTGGGCCAGGCCCCCTGTTTTAGAGAATTTCACCCCTTCATTTCTTTGTCCCCCTGTAGTGCTGTGCTCTGGGCCCGCATTTTTAGCCCTGGGTTCCCCCACCCGGGGTTTTTTTTTGGGGTATTGGAGCCGTACTGCGCGCCCTATTTTTGGGGTGCAAATACGGCCTTTCCCAAACCCTCGGAGTAATTCGGTAATCCAACGCTTCTATAGAAAAAAACCATGGATTCCGGTTCTTTTCCTCCCCCCTTGGCGAATCCGGCCCCCGGGGGGGAGAAAGTGACATGCACAAATTTTTTAAATTTTCGGGGGTACGTTTCCATAGACCCCAAAGGAAAAGTCTATGGGGCCAAACGAGGTACCGGCCCCCGGACGGGGTTTTTTGGCCCTAATTGGGGGGGCGAAATTTTGTCCCGCAATTACGCCCGCAATAAGCCCCTTTTAGGGAAACCCGGGCCCTTTTTCCCTAGTAAATAGATGGAACTTGTTTTGTGCCAGCATGTCACAGAAGGGGATGTTAAAGGGGTTGGGTTTAATACAGGGGTTGCTTTTTTATGTTAAAGATCTTGAAAAAACAAAAGGGCCATTTGCAACATATGGGCCAAATTTTTAAAAGTTCCTACTATTCCTAGATATCCCTCTTGTATGGGCTGCATCAGGCTTCAGGTCCCCTATAGCCCATAGGCCTGTTTGTCTCCCCGAAGTTGCTAGCACTGGGGCACTATAAACTACAGATGGTTTTCCTCCCCGCAGCTTGTCCCTTCCGGGCCCAAACCCCCACGGATTAAAACCCTTAAACCCCCAAAAAAAAAAACCCAAAAACAACTAAAAATTAAAAATATTAAATTTATGGGCAACCCCTTTTAAAAACTTTCTAAATTACCCCCCCCAACCCTTTTTTTTTGCCCTCTTGGGGACTTGAATCCCTACCCAAAAGCCAAATAATGCCAAAAAACATGTAATAATTGTGTGGGGGGGATGTTCCCCCCAAAATGTAATTTTTCATTGGGAAAGCCCCAATTTTAAAAGTATAGGGCCAAAACCCCCCCTGCCGTAAGGGGTGTCGGGCGCCCCCCCAGTGTGGGGGGGAGCTGTTTTTGAGCCCTGTAAAAAAGCGGTTTCCAGGGGCCAAGGGGCCCAATGTTGAAGGAAGGTAAAAAAGAAAAAAAAGAGCTGCTGTACTTTGCCGGCCGGAAGGCGCAGGGGCAGAGGAAGGGGCGACTTAGTGTGTGATGTCGTTCGCTTTAGCTGTGCCCCCTAAGTTTTGTTTTTTAATTAGAAGACAGGTTTTAAGTTTGGGGGCGTTGGAAAGTCTTCCCCTTTCGAGGTGCTGGCTTCTTTACCCAAAAAGGGTTTTCCCCAAAGGGTTAACCCACCCCCCTTCTCTTTCTCTAAAGACTCCTAGAGAAAAAGGGTGGGTAGGTGAGGGTTAATCCCCCCTGCTGTTTTTTTATCTGCCCTGGAAAGGAGCTTGTTTTTTCTTTCCTACAGGTGAGTCTTTAATCAAATTCTCTTACCCTTCTCCCCGTTGTTTAGGGCCCCCCCAATCCCAATCTTTCTTCCTTTAAAGGGCTTGGCTGAAAAATGAGTGTTTTAGATTTGCCAAACTTTGGGTGTTGGGAAAAAAAGTTTTGGGGGCCTGAACCTGGCTGCAAGAGCAGAATCGGTGGGTGGGGAACACCCCCTTTAAAGGGGAAACCTGTCAAAATTTGGGGCATGCTGTCTGATGTGTGGCCCGCAAAGGGTTTTGACCAAAGGAGGATCGGAGCCGTTGTTATTTAGTTCTTTTGGGGGTAGATTTAACAGAAAAAATTTTAAATTTTTCACTTAATTTAAATTTATATTTTTTGGATTTTAAAAAGGCCAGTAGGGGGCCCTTTTCCCGTGATTTTGGGCAGACATCCTTCCCTCTTATTATGTTTTTAGACAAACTTGTCAATCAATTATATGACCGCCTACTGGACTCCTTAGCCCAAAAAGAAAGAGAAATTTAATTTTAAAATTAAAAAAAAATTAACCAAGGTTTTTTTTTCGAATATTTCCTTTCCCAACAGTTTTTTGGCAAATTTATATTAATATATATATGATAGTATTAAAATAATTTATATATTTCTATATAATGATTATATTATATTTAAAATATATTTTAGGGGGCCCCAAAATCCCCCCTGTCGTATAACATTGCTTTTCCCCAAGTTTTGATAGCCCTTTCTTACCTGTGTGGGAAACTCCCTGTGGGACCCCGTTGGAAAATTTTACACCGGGCCATTAACTGCCCAAAAGTGCCATTTTGTTCTGTGTCTATGCATGGTTGAAGGCCTTTTTCTGCCATATTACCCCGAAGACAAGGTCATTAAGGGCTTTAGCCATTTTAAATTTCCCCAAAAAGTTTTTAATCCCACCCCATTATCGGGGCCTTTTTTACTGAAACCTTCTTCCCCCTGGGGGAAAATCCCTCCAGGAATTTTGAACCCGGGAGGGGGAGTTCCTATCACTCGGAAAAGAGGGGCCCTTTAAAACCCAGGGAAATTGGGGGGAAAAAGTGCACCCTTTAGCCCCGTGGTGGGGTTTTTTTTACCCGTTAAAAGGGATGTTCAACATGTATTTAAAAATTCTTTAAGGGGAATTTAAACAAAGGTTCCCGAAACCTTAAAAAGTCCTGGGGGGAGACTTTCCCCCCTTTATTTGGTTTGAGGGGGAGGGGAAAATGTTGGGTTGTTGGAGCTTCGTTCTTTCTTTGTGAAGGAAAAAAAAGAATTTTAAAAATTTCCTTTGGGGCCCTTTTTAAAACTTTATTTTTTAAAAAAAAGTGACTGTGGGGTGCTGGGGAAACTTCAATTTTTTGGTTCCTGAATAAAGTGGGCAGCCCCAGGCCCTTTTTTTTGTCCGGTCATTTTTTCCTTTCAGGGACAATTTTCAACATTGTTTCCGGAATAACTGGGCATTTCTCAGGGGTTTTTATAAGTGAGTGCCTTGGAAAAATTGTTGTGTGGGATGGAAAATTTGAAACCCGTAAAAGTTCTTTAATTTTTGGGATTATTGTACCGATGTTTTATTACGATTTGGGAAAAAACAAATTTAATTTTAGCAGGGGGCCCCTGGGCTAGCCCCCAAAAATATCCCAAAAAAAACATAGGAATTTTTGGGAAAAAAACAATTTTTTGCTAAATTTTAAAGGTCAAAGAAAATCTTTTGAAAGGGTTTTTTAGTTCCCCATTTTTGGAGCAAAATTTCTTTAAAGGGGGTTTTGCCCCGATGTAAAGTTAAGTGGATCCTTCCCCCAAAAGGGTTTTTGAATCACTTTTTTTTAAATATATTTGATTACCCAAAAAATTTAAGCCCTTTTGAGAAGCTTTCAGGGTTTTCTTTCCATGGCCCCTTTGTTTCCTGGGGGCAGTTCAACTTAGACGGACCAGGAGCTGATTTTTGGGCGACTTTTTTGTGTCTGCACTTTTTTTGATGGGCAATGAACAAAGAAGGAGCTTGCAAGGGGGCTGTGGGGGAAATTTTTCCTGTTTTTTGTTTTTAAAGAGACTTTTCCCCTGGTTCTAATTGCAAAAATTTTTTGTGTAAACAATTTTAGGGCTCTCCCCGGCACTGATCTCTGCTCAGACACCCTCCCTCCCCCCGTGAATAGCCCTGCTGAGTTTTTTTTGGTTCCCGATTTAGATTAAAAAGGTAAGGAATGACCTTTTTTGGCAAAAACCCCCTTTAAGCCCCTCTGCCCCAAACCGCCTTTGGGGGCCCCCAATACAAAAGGGGAAAACCCAAAAATAAATTACCTGTTTGGTTTCCTTTCAGACCTCAACTTTCAGGGGGGAGAAGATTTTGGGGACAAGTTACTCTGCATTGATTTAAAAAACCTGTGCAGGTGGGGTTTGAGTGCCCAAAAAAACCAGAAAGGGGTCAGCCACCTCTCCCCCTACCAACAGTTTTAGAACCCCAAATATTTGGGGTTTGCACATCCAAAACAAAACTTTTTTAAAAAAATGAGGTTAAAGGGGCCCCACTGGGCTGGCAGTAACATTTCAAAAACAACCCAAAAATTTAGCCAGCACATACTAGCACTAAGAAAATCATCAAAAAGGGGCATTGGAATTAATGAAAAAGCATTTCTTAGAATACATGAAAAATATTGAAATATCATTGATTCTGCATTATCAGACAGAATGATCATATAAGTCTGGAATACTCAAAAGGGAAACCTTCAGGAAAATGGGAACCTTGTTTCCCAGGCCTTGTGCTGTACGTTATTTCCAAATTTTAGTGGGTTACCAAACCATTTTCCTAGGTAGCAAAGGGGGCTCTTGTCTTTAATAAATTTAACTCCCATTCTAACTGGTTTCCAAAATTTTCCAAAATTTCCCCCCTCTAATTACCCCCCAATTTCAAAACAGCCGGGAAATTCTTTTCATTCCAGCCTCTTTTTCTTTCTGGCCAAAAATAAAAAAAAATTTATCACAAACCCAAAACCATTTTTTTAGAAAATTTATGCAGGTGCCGCTGGGCATGGGGGCACAAAAAAACAAACCTATCTGCAGCACTCAACAACTGCTAAGAGACAGCCAAACAAGGAATGTATGAACTATTTCAAAATTCCTTTTCTTTTTCTTTTTTGGACCCCAAAGAAAGTTTGAAAGGGTTTTTTAGCACAATTTTTTATTAAAAACTGGGGAGATGGGTTTCCCCCAACCCGGGGAGAAGACCCCTTTCCCTTCAGGGAGAACCCACAATAAGGGTCTCAAACCCCGCATGGGGGCCTCCATAATTTCCCAGCTTTCCCTTGCTCCCGGGTTTAAAAACTTTTTTGGATGGGTGGGGGTTGGGACAACCCAAAATGGAGGCTGGCCCCTTCTCCCATTGGGAAACAATCTAAAACCCCCAAAAAAAAGATCAGAACAGCCTGAAAAATTTTTAAGAAAATGATTTTATGTGCACCCCTGAATTTTGGGTTGGGAAACAATTTCAAGGGACAAAAAAGAAGCATTCTTGGGTTTTGTTATTTTAATGTTGATTTCAGTTTAAAACCTTCACTTTTGGCCACAAAGTTTCCCCCGCGCTGCCTCTCCCCCCTCTTTTACCCACCCCATCTCTGCCTTTCCCCCTTTTGCCCGGGGTCTTCATTTGTTAAACATTTTGGACTAGATATCTCCCTAAGCCCAAAACCCCCCACTCCCTTTTCTTTAAAGGGGCTTTCACGTGCTGAAAACCGTTTTTTGGAATTTTGCTTTCCCCCAGATGGGGTTGCCAAAAATTTTATTGTTTTTTAAACATGTTTCCTAAAAATACAGTTTAAGAGAAAAATTTTGGTTAAACCCCTTTGAAATTCTTTGGGTTTTTTGTTTTGGACATTATTAACCCCACCTTTAAAAGCCCTTTTAGACCCTTTTCCATAAGTTCCAAGGGGGCGTTTGGGGGTTTTTACGCCCCCCTGGACGTATGGATACGCCTTTAGGGTCGCGCGAAAATTTTTTAAAGCAAAGGGGTTCGCCCCCGGGTGATGCGTCGGCGCGGGGGGTGTCGGGTGTTTTAAAATTTCAGCTGACATTTCCCCCCCGCGTTCCGGGGCCCCCCAACCCCCGATCGCCCTTGGGGGGGGGGGGGGGGGGGCGGGGTTTTAAAACCCCTTTATTTTCGGGGACAATCCGGGTTTGCAATAACTAAAAAGAGACGCAGGTGGAGATCGCTCCTCCCTGCGTCTTGTCGGCGGGGGGAGGGAGCGCACGGATCGCACGATACCGGCTGCCCGCCTTCTGACAGACCAAAGCCTCGGGGGAAAGGAAAAAATGGGCCCTTCCCGGGTTGTTTTGTGACGTCACCCATGCCCGGCCGTTGGGCCCTTTTTTTGGGGATGGCCCCGGGGAAACGTTTACGAAGTTGTTCATGGGGAAACCCGTCATGCAAAAGGATGCACACTGGAAATTTCCCATTGAAAAGAGAGATCTAAAGATCTTTCATTCAAATTTTCCTAAAGGGGAAAAGTAAAAATAAAAGAATGTGAAAAAGTGAAAAAAAAGTAAAAAAAAAGGGGAAAAACAAGTAAAAAACAAACCGAAAAAAAAATAAAAATACGTACACCGCCCTTTTCCCCCCTTTTTTTTAAACCCCCCCAAACGCCCCAAAAAAAAATCAAAAATAAATAAAGTAACCCCATTAAATTTAGTATCGCCCCGTGCGTTTTTGTCGGCCGCCCATAAAACCCGTAAAGTTAAATTTTAAACCCCTTCGGGGGGAACGGGCGTTAAAAAAAAAAACAAAAAAACAAACAGAAAAATTTAAAATTATTTTTCATTTCCCGCAGCACTTTAAAAAAGGAATTAAAAAACGATACAAAAAACTCTAGAAACGCCCCCAAATTGTACCCCCAATTAAAACGTCCCGTTTATCCCCGCAAAAAAAAAGTCCTTATACAGCTCTTTTATAAGGTTTTAAAAAAAAAAAATGTTTTTGCTTAGGAAAATAGACGATGCATAAATTTTTGTTTTAAACACTAAAAACAAATTTTCTTTTTTTTTTTTAAAAATGCTTCAACAAAAAAAATAAAATAAAAAAGGGTTTTGCCCTAATTGTAGCGACCCCCAAAAAAGTAAAGCTAAAATTATTTCGGGGTTTCTGACCGGGTTTGGGGGCCCCGTTAAAAAAATTTAAAAAAAAAAAAACAAATACTAGGATTGCGAGAAATTTTTTTCACCCCCGGCCTCCCCCAAAAATGGATTTTAAAAGCGGAAAACAAAAGCCGTTGTCCCCCCCAAAAATTATACTAATAAAAAATTCCATATTACTTCAAAAAAAACCAAAATCCCTACACTGCTCCAAGCCCCAGAAAAAATTTAAAAAATTATGCCTCCAGGGCTATGGGCGATGGCCCAAAAACGTTTTTTCCCCGGTTGAATAAAAAGCAGTAAAACCCTTTAAAAAAAAAATACAAAAATTTGGGTTATCGGGTGTAATCGTTTTTTGGCCCTGGGTGGGTAAAAACTAACCGTGTCATTTTTATAAACCCTTTCAGTGAACCCTTTTAAAAAATAAAAAATAAAAAACACTACCAAGATGGCTTTTATTTTTTTTTTTCAAAAAATCTTTAGAAAAACCTTAAAAAAAAAAGTGGGGCATAGCATTTATATGCACCCCATTAAATTTGGGCCCAAAAAAAACTTCCAAAATCATTCCTGGGAAAAAAACCCCCAAACCCATACAAGGGTTTGGGAACACACCCAAAAAAAAAAAGTTATGGCTGTCCCGAATAGGACAAATAAAAACGCAAATTTTTTTTAGAAGTAATTTTTTTCTGTGAAAAAATTAAAAAAAACAGAAAAAATATTATATAAACAATATCATTGTTTAAAATTTTTCCGACCCCCATTGTAAAGGGGTTTTTCAATCTTTTACTCCCGCCGGGGAAAAGCTGTAAAAATTTAAACTTTAAAAAAAAAAATGGGGGCCGGGAAATTTGGTTTTTTTTTCCCCCCCTTTTCATTTCCCCAAAGCTAAAAAAAATTTTGAATCAAACCCGTTTCATCCCAAAATGAACCCGTTCACCCCTTTGATGGATCCCTGATGGGTGTTTGAATCCCAAAAATGGGGCGATTCTGGAAGATTTTTGCCTTTTTTCTGCCTACTTTGGGGGGTTTTTCAAATGCGACATGGGCCCCCCCAAAAAAAAAATTTTTTCGGGTTTCCAAAAAAACCAAAAAAGTTGGGTTTTCTCCCCTTTTACACCCTGCCATGCGCCCAAAAAAGCAGTTTTAAAACCCCATTGTTGGGTTTTTGGGGAACTTGGGAAAAAAATTGTTAAACAAAAATTTTAGGGTTCTTTTTTCCCGGTTTTCCTTTTATATTGAAAAAATTTTAAGCTAAAATTGGCCCGATTATTGAAGAAATTTTTTTTTTCAATTTTCACAGGGCCCTTTTGGGGTTTAAAAAAAAAAAAATTTTGAATTTACCCCGTGGGGTTCTTTTATACTCCAAAAGCACCCCCCGGGAAAATTAAATTTTTTTATTAAGGGGTGTTGTTTCCCAAAATGCGGTTAATTTTTGGGGGTGTTTATTTAAGTTTTAGCCCCCTTTAGGGTGTCCCAAAACCTTGAAATGGGCCTATTAAAAACGTAGAATTTTAAAAAAGAGACCCCAGAGTATAGTAGGTGCTCCTTCCCTATTCGGGGGGCTTATGGGTGAGCCAAAAAAATGCACTTGGGCCACTATGGGATATCTCTAAAAAAAGGCCCCCTGGGGGGGGGGGGGGGGAATTTTATTTAAGGGTTTCAAATTTTCCTTTGTTTACATTTTTCCCTATGTCCCAAAGGAAAAAATGGGTAAATATTGAAAATCTTTCAAAAAATAAGGTTTAAATTTTTAAATTTCACCCCCACTTTTGCTTTAATTTCTGTTAAATTTTGAAGGGGGTTTTCAAACCCTTTCCCAAATAGTGTTTTTAAATTCGTTTTTAAAGGGGGTTTTGTTTTTTCAGGGGGGCCCTTCACTTATGGGGGTATCTAAAAATGCAGGCCCCTTTAAAGCCACGTCAGAAAATGGGGGTTTTGGGCCCTAAAAAAATTTTATATTTAGTTTTTTAGTGGCACTGTTTTTTTTAGAAAAATATTTATTGCCTTTTTAGTGGTGCCCTTTTTTCTTTGTTTTTCAGAAAAAATATTTTAGATGTGCAAGCTTAAATTGTATGTTTTTTAGTTATTTGAGTTGGTAAACCCCATTGGCTTGCTGCAAAACAGCTGCCTTTTTTTTTAACCCGTTTTCAAAGGGTGGGCCCAAATTGGTGGTTCCTACCTTTTCCCCGAAATTGCCAGTTTGGATTGAGCGCCTTGTGGGAAGTTTTTTTTAAGTGTAGGGGGGCTCACCTTTGGGAACCCCTTTTACGTTTTGGGAAAGGGGAGCTTAAAACCCCTCTTTGATCAAAACTGTAAACTAAGGGTCCCGGGTTTTTTCCCTATACCTTGAGGGTTTTTTTAGTCTTTTGTGTGCCCCCTGGGTATTTGTTAGTTTTATGCTATTGCTTTTTAGTGGTGCCTATGCTTACGTTTTTCAGAATATATTTTAGATGTGCACAGCTTCAGTATGTTTTAGTTTTAGCACCTTGGGGTTTCCCCAAACCTGAAATGGCGCCTAAATAAAATCGTATTGAAAATGACCCCAGAGTATGTAGGTGCTCCTCCTATTCTGGGGATTTTGGGTGAGCCTAATATTGCACTAGGGCGTCATTTTGGATATCTCTTAAAATGGCAGTCCTGGGGGAATTGATATTAAGTTGCATTTTACCTAGTCACTTTTACCGTATTCCAGTGAATAATGGATAAAATATTGAAAATCTGCAAAAAAAATTTGAAAATTTTGAAATTTCACCCTCCACTTTGCTTTAATTTCTGTGAAATATCTGAAGGGTTATCAAACTTCCTAAATAGTGTTGTAAATACGTTAAGGGGTCTAGTTTCTCAGATGGCGTCACTTATGGGGGTATCTAAATTGCAGGCCCCTCAAAGCCAGGGTCAGAACTGGGTGGTCCCTAAAAAATGTATATTGCAAATTTTCTTGAAAATGTGAGAAATTACTACTAAATTCTAACCCCTCTTAATGTCGTAAAAACAAAAAAAAGACATTTAAAAAAATGTTTGCCAACCTATAGTGGACATATGGGAGATGCTAGTTATAAACTATTTTGTGGTGAATTAATTATCTGTCTTTTCACGCAGAAATTTTGCAGCTTTCAAAATCGCAAATTTTTCCAAATTTTCATGAAATTTTGATAATTTTTCACAAACAAACGAGGATTGTATGGATAAAAATTTCTTACTAACTTAAAGCACAATGTGTCACGAGAAAACAATCTCTGAATCACATGGATAGGTAAAAGTGTCAAAAAGTTATTCTCACATTAATTGACACATGTCAGATTTCAAAAATAGGGCTGTGTCAGGAAGGTCAAAACAGGCTGGGTCCTTAAGGGGTTAAAATAAAAAATCATCTGGTCCTTAGAGGGTCTTAAATTTAGAAAAAAACAACAAAATCAACAGTGTCAAAAATGTTTCCACACATGGATTTTCTATTTTGGCTTCAAAGTACACCCCATGAATCATTAGCTCGAAGGATCACCTTTAGCAGCACTAATTTGAAGTAATTTTTATTTATTTTTTTACTTTATCAATCTTTTACATTATCCTACAGAAAAATTTTGGCCCACCTCTTTTTTTTTTACAATATTGCGTCTGTCAATTGCGGTGTCAATGTCAATGTGGGCGCTCGTTTATATGTGACTCGTTTCTTATCTTTTTTAGTCCTTTTGCTGTAGATTTGCTGTTGTGCTTGGGATCATTATCCTGTTTGACCAAATCTGTCAAGCTTTAGCTGTTAAATAAATAGCAACACATTTGACTCTACAATAATTTGTTATACTGGGACGTTCATGGTCGACTTAATGACTGAAAAGTCCCCAGGTACTTTGGCTAAAAAAAACAAGCCTCACCCCTTGCTGCTAGTAGTTACGGCCATCTGATGCTTTTTCTCATCGGGTTGAGCATGCCCAGTGTATACTACTGGGAGCCTCCACACGGCTATTAACTACCACGGGTGCGCGGCTTATAAGTAGGGTTGTCATGTGCAATGTAGTCCCGGTCAGTTGAGAAATAGTCATGTGACCAACACAAAGTCCTGCCCAGTAAGCAGAAATGCCGATGAAATATACAGTGGAGGAGTGGAACGTAAGGGCAAAGACGAAAGGTAATGTGAAGGTTATTTTCCCCTGACACACATACCATTTAACTAAATGACATGTAATGTTTTGTGTGTACCCTTAATGATGGTGCTACTCCTTTAAGCTGTACTGCCATGGTCCTTTTAGGAGAAATTGGCTTTCTCTTGGCAACCCTTCCAAACAAGCGATGCCTTTTGTAACTGTCTTGAACTTGGAACATTTAACATGCTGAGGCCTTTTTTTTTTTTTTTTTTTTTGAGGGGTAGGGGAGTGTTCCAAATTCTTTGAGCATTACATGGTCAATTGGGGTGTATTTGCTGCGATGTCCGCTGCTGCGAAGATTGTCAGTTGTCTTGAACTTCTAAATAATCATTCTCACTTCTATAAAACGATGGCTTTTAAATAGTTTGAAATAGCCTTAAAACCCTTCCCAGATTGATAGGCAGCATCAGTTGCTTCTGTAAGATCACTGCTGATGTCTTTTGTCCCTCACATAGTGTTAGCACACAATGGACCTCTTTTACTGAGATGGTCATAATTGCTGATGATCAGTAATCAATGGCAGTTGATTGTCAGCACCTAGCTGCTACTTTTCTTTCTTGATTCCTATGGAAACCGTAAGGGTGTACTTAATTTTTCACACACTGCTTCTGCATTGTTACATACTTTTTTTTTTTTTAACGATACTGTATAATCTGCCATGAGGTGGTTTTCATCTGAGGTGATATTTTACCTCATTTTAAATCCGTCTAAGCACCAGACTTTTTATGTCCTGATACGTAAAACTATAGAGTTCAAGGAGGGTATAATTTCTCTTTCTCGTGACTGTAAATCTTTTAAAGCTGGTCTTCCACCAACCTCAATATCTCATCCTTCCTCTTACAGCCCCCTCCTCCAGTCAGCCGCATTCTTCACACTCCATACATTCATATGCACTTATCTATTCATACAGATACTGTCTGGGTGACAGGTTCATCCACTTTTAAGTGTCCTACCCTATATTTATGGAAGATGGCTGGAACATTGCATAGTGTTTGCCTTTTATTCTACCCCTATCTCTACATAGATTATAAGCTTTTACAAGCAGGGCCCTCTCACTTCTTGTTGGATCTGTTAATAGGTTTGGTATTATGTAATATCTGTGCCTGTACCCTCTACATTGTGCAATACTGTGGATTATGCCGGTGCTACATAAATTAAGATTATTATTACTGATTGTTGTGTGTCTGCTCTAAATTTAGTTGCTGGTCTTGAGATACTAAGCATTATATTTCAGTTTTGTGCTGGATTATCAGACTTTCTGGTCTCTGGAAACATGATTACATAAATTCACTGTTCTATTATAATCAGGGCTGTGGAGTCGGAGTCGTGGAGTCGGTGCCCGTTTTGCAGGAGTCGGAGTTGGAGTCGGTAAAAAATGGACAGACTCCTAAAATATATAATAAGTTGGTCCAGTTAGTTCGATGCAGTGCTAAGAGCAACAGGAATTGGGTCCGGCCAGTGCTACTGCTCCCATATCTTCAGCCTCATCACATGAGGAGTGTAATTGATGACATGGAGCGGGCAAAGCGCTGCCACAGGGGAAAAGATTTCGCTCCCATAGCAAACAGATTGACCAGATTTCAGCAAAATTTTTCACTTCATATTTACAAGTTATTTAAAGTTTTTTGTGTTTGAAAGTCGTATCCTATAAATATATTTTACATCGAAAAGCAAAAGGGTAACAATGTGTTGGACTTGTGACTTTCAGGCTCCATATCTCACCATCCACTACAGCTTTCAACATGAGGCTCCCATCATTTTATAGACAATCATCTTGGCTCTCAATCATAACTTTGATCTGCAGCTTTTTAGCATAAGCTTAGTTCTACAGAATCTTCTCATGTAACTGCATTGTTAGTGTTTTGCTCCTGGTGGTGGGACAAATTACAACCTGTTCTCACATTCCCGAATAGCACCGGGCAACATGTATTACACAGGTCTGGAGTGATGGTCCGAAAAAAGGTGAAGACGCCTCGACTTCAATCTCAAAAGAAGGTTTGGCAAAGAGTTTGCCAAAAAGTAAAAAAAATGGAAGATTGGAAATGGATGATTTGGAGCAATGAGAGGAAAGTCAATAGACCGGGCTCTGATGGGGGGAATGGGTTTGGAAGAATCAAGGGAAAAGGGGCAAATGGATTGAGAAGCTGGAAGAACTGTCCGGTTCGGTGGAGGAAGCCTGAGGATATGAGGAGGCGTCACAGCCAAAGATGTCGGATACTTCACCAGGATCGATGGTGACCTCAATGCTGAGCTATATGTGAGTGTCCTATAAGGTGAGTTACTTCATACACTCAAGTACTATGGGTATGAAAAGGACGACATAGTGTCCAGCAGGACAACGATCTGAAGCAGACCTCAAGGTTGGAGAAGGAAGGGTTCAATGACAATGAAGTAGAGTTGCTGTATTGGTCTCCACAGTCCCCAGACCCCCAACCCAATCCAACACTTAGGGTATGTTCACACGTCTTATTTTGGAGCGCATTTCACCACGTATTTTGCGGCGTACTGTGCTTAATATGCAGGGAAATGCGCGCCATAATTACAGTAATCCATAGCTCTCATAGAGAACTATGGATTACGCCTCCTCTTGCGGCGCGAGTAATGCATGCCTATGGGGCCGGGAGTACATGCTGATCAGCACAAGCTGTGCGCGCCGCAATACACCGTGTGAACATACCCTTAGTTGAAGAAAGCTGTATTCGTGTAGAAGAGTCCTGGGATCGGATTTTGGACAAGACCTGCTTGAATCTGATCCAGAGTCCAGAAGGATTCAAGCAGTGCTGAAAGCCAAATTTTGATTTTTAGTAGCAAAACAGTAACAATGCAGTTACATCTGCAGAACTAAGCAGATGCTAATACTAAATAATGTATGTATAAAATAGGTCAGATGATTGTCTATAGAACGAGGGGAGCCTCATGTTCAAAGCTGTAGTGCAGTGGTTCTCAACCTTTCTAATGCCGTGACCCCGCAATACGGTTCCTCATGTTGCGGTGACCCCAAACCAGAAAATAATTTGGATGGCTACTTCAAAACTGTAATTTTTGCTACATTAGGGGGTTTCATATGTGACGCCTCTGAGCGTCCTCTACATGTCACATAAAAAAGGTACCACTCAGAGCCCTTACATAAAAATGTAACCTTTTCCGGGAGGAGGCTTGATTGGCACATGAGGGGTTACATATGTGAACCCTTTCCCGTGCCACCACAGCCCCCACTGTAAAGGGGGAGGGGGATAATGTAATGTGCATATCATTTAAAAGGCTGTATGTGGTACAAGTAACAGGTTAATAACATATTACTTGTACCACATACAGACATTACATGATGCTAATGGATGTGTTTTGTGTGTGTGGTGTTAACACTAAATTACCCTTGCAGTCAGGAACAGCCCTGCCGTACAGTATCAGCGTTTTCTCTGCACTGAGTACGGCAGGGCTGTTCCCGACCTTGGTACATATTGTGGGGGCGGATGCTGCGCGCTTTCAGCCGTCCTGCACGCACCGCCCACAAGAACCGGCGGACGTAAGTCCATCCTCGCCGCAGGGGCCGCTCACAAAGGGGCCACCAATGCTGCAGTAACGGCGCCCACTGCTCCCCCTCCCCTCATAATTGAAAAAGCTGTGGGCGCCCCCATATGCAAGCAGCTGCAGGGAGGGGTCAGCGCCGGCCACAGCGCTCCTCCCGCAGCTATTAAAATCAGTGCGGCGCCCCTCTCAGCTCTCCGGCCGGCCGCCCGGCCCGGGCGAGGGGCGACCCCTGTGTGTTGGTCGTTCGACCCCCGCCGGGGGCGCGACCCACAGGTTGAGAACCGCTGCTGTAGTGGATGGTAACATATGAAGCCTGAAAGTCAAAAGTTAAAAACATTGTTACCCTTTTGCTTGTCAGTGTCTGTTCTACCTAAATAGCTTGATTATTGTATCATAAGGTGATAAACAGCCTGATGTTACCATTTTACTACAGTAAGTTATCACTTAAACATGCGCCGAGTATGAGGGAGTCAGGAGTCAGAGGTTTGGGAAATTGAGGAGTCGGAGTCGGGGCTTTGGCTTACCGACTCCACAGCCCTGGTGAAATCACACTGAACATTGTTGAATACGTTTTGGGGTCTGGTTTTCAGTTTGTTAAATGTACCAGAAAATGGATTCAAAAACACTGTGTGAACATCCCCTTACCGACTCCACAGCCCTGATATAATGTGCATTCTTCAATAAGTCTAGAAGTCATCGGTAAATTGGATTTATAGTTTACCATCATTTTAGGCGGTCTTTAGTTTTAAGGCTGCCTTATGCATGTTGCAAGAAACTGGGGCGATACCTCCAATACAAAGGGGCTAAATTTGCAGGCAAAAATCAGTGGTATTCCTCACTGCAGCCAATCAGATTGGCGCTATGCAGGTGCTAGTGGTAAAGTAAGAGCGGGCATGGGATTGGTTTCCACTGACGTGTCTCCCCAGAGCTCCCCCACCTCTCCTCGCTGTATTTTAATATATTCTGGATTTGTTTCGGCTGGTGCTGAGCTCGCGGCTCCCGCTCCAGGATTTCATGTATTTATTTTGGCTCTGCTTCTTGGAACAGTTGTATTAATTTGGATGGGCCTCATGAGAGATTTTTGTTTAGTGTCTCTATTATTGTTAATTGTTTGGCCCGAGGGCTCCCTGAAATTCTGATAAATGGAGACAAATGTTTTTATAACGGGGACATGCTGCATTGACAGGAGCAATAAAGGAGGAGCTGCTCGCTTTTGTGCTGCCCACAGCCCAATGTAAAATTTCTCCAGTCTCCCCTCCCAGAATGGATATGAGTTGGGATGGACAGAAAAATCATGTCTCCTGAGGTAGAGTTCCCACATCTCCTTATAAGTGGTGCACTCCTGAGCTTAGATTTGGAGGTGTCATCCTCCTCCTGTTCTTATCAGTATATTTATTCAGATGTCTCAGACTCCAACCAGATATGCTAACATGGATTTAAAGGTGGTGGCAACATTTCAACATGATTCTCATGAATTTGTTTTATTCAAGCTGCCATTACAGGCCTCATGGTGATAGGTTCCTGTATGTAAAGCCCTGTATGTTGTATCTCTCATTCTGCATAGGTAGAGCACCCTCCATTGGTCTTCTTTTTCCATGTATGTGCAGTATGATTCATTGTTCGACTCCTTTCATGTAAATAAAGTGCTCTCTCTATGCAGATGTAAGTGTTGTCCATCGTTTTTCCATGTATGTAGAGAGCGTCTATCGCTCCTCTTTTCACTTATGCAGAGTGCTCTCCATTTCATTCCTTCTGTGTATGTAGAGGGCTCTCCATTTTATTCCTTCTGTGTATGTAGAGTGCCCTCCATCAGTTCATTCCTTCTGTGTATGTAGAGTGCCCTCCATCAGTTCATTCCTTCTGTGTATGTAGAGTGCTCTCCATCAGTTCATTCCTTCTGTGTATGTAGAGTGCTCTCCATCTCATTCCTTCTGTGTATGTAGAGCGCTCTCCATCAGTCCATTCCTTCTGTGTATGTAGACAGCTCTCCATCAGTCCATTCCTTCTGTGTATGTAGAGGGCTCTCCATCAGTCCATTCCTTCTGTGTATGTAGAGTGCTCTCCATCAGTTCATTCCTTCTGTGTATGTAGAGTGCTCTCCATTTCATTCCTTCTGTGTATGTAGAGCGCTCTCCATCAGTCCATTCCTTCTGTGTATGTAGACTGCTCTCCATCAGTCCATTCCTTCTGTGTATGTAGAGTGCCCTCCATCAGTCCATTCCTTCTGTGTATGTAGAGTGCTCTCCATCAGTTCATCCCTTCTGTGTATGTAGAGTGCCCTCCATCAGTTCATTCCTTCTGTGTATGTAGAGTGCTCTCCATCAGTCCCTTCCTTCTTCTGTGTATGTAGAGTGCTCTCCATCAGTCCATTCCTTCTGTGTATGTAGAGGGCTCTCCATCAGTCCATTCCTTCTGTGTATGTAGAGTGCTCTCCATCAGTCCATTTCTTCTGTGTATGTAGAGGGCTCTCAATCAGTCCATTTCTTCTGTGTATGCAGAGTGCTGGCCAGTTCATTCCTTCTGTGTATGTAGAGCGCTCTCCATCAGTTCATTCCTTCTGTGTATGTAGAGGGCTCTCCATCAGTCCGTTCCTTCTGTGTATGTAGAGGGCTCTCAATCAGTCCATTTCTTCTGTGTATGAAGAGTGCTCTCCATTTCATTCCTTCTGTGTATGTAGAGCGCTCTCCATCAGTCCCTTCCTTCTGTGTATGTAGAGTGCCCTCCATCAGTCCATTCCTTCTGTGTATGTAGAGCGCTCTCCATCAGTCCCTTCCTTCTGTGTATGTAGAGTGCTCTCCATCAGTCCATTCCTTCTGTGTATGTAGACTGCTCTCCATCAGTCCATTCCTTCTGTGTATGTAGACTGCTCTCCATCAGTCCATTCCTTCTGTGTATGTAGACTGCTCTCCATCAGTCCATTCCTTCTGTGTATGTAGAGTGCTCTCCATCAGTTCATTCCTTCTGTGTATGTAGAGTGCTCTCCATCAGTCCATTCCTTCTGTGTATGTAGAGTGCTCTCCATCAGTTCATCCCTTCTGTGTATGTAGAGTGCTCTCCATCAGTCCATTCCTTCTGTGTATGTAGAGTGCTCTCCATCAGTTCATCCCTTCTGTGTATGTAGAGTGCTCTCCATCAGTTCATCCCTTCTGTTTATGTAGAGGGCTCTCCATCAGTCCATTCCTTCTGTGTATGTAGAGTGCCCTCCATCAGTCCATTTCTTCTGTGTATGCAGAGTGCTCTCCATTTCATTCCTTCTGTGTATGTAGAGCGCTCTCCATCAGTCCATTCCTTCTGTGTATGTAGAGTGCTCTCCATCAGTCCATTCCTTCTGTGTATGTAGAGTGCTCTCCCAGTTCAACCCTTATGTGTATGTAGAGGGCTCTCCCGCAGTCCATTCCTTCGGTGTAGGTAGAGTGCGCTCCAGCTGTCCATTCCTGCGGTGTATGTAGAGTGCCCTCCATCAGTTCATTCCTTCTGTGTATGTAGAGGGCTCTCCATCAGTTCATCCCTTCTGTGTATGTAGAGTGCTCTCCATCAGTTCATTCCTTCTGTGTATGTAGAGGGCCCTCCATCAGTCCATTCCTTCTGTGTATGTAGAGGGCTCTCCATCAGTCCATTCCTTCTGTGTATGTAGAGTGCTCTCCATCAGTCCATTCCTTCTGTGTATGTAGAGTGCTCTCCATCAGTGCATTCCTTCTGTGTATGTAGAGGGCTCTCCATCAGTCCATCCCTTCTGTGTATGTAGAGTGCTCTCCATCAGTTATATCACTGCAAATTATAATCCCTGTTAAAACATAACTTTTACTAGACTATCTAAAATTGTACAATCTAGACCCCTATAAATTACCACTACATACCTAGATGATACAGCATACTGTGTACTATCCGTCAGTGGAGTAATCGCCCCGATAAAGGACGGCTCCGCTTTTATGACAGATAATATCACTATATACGTGTATAAACACCTTAAATCCCAGCTATCCCGACGCGTTTCCCCCGTACAGTTTTAGGGTTCATCAGGGGATTCAAAAAACTCTCGCTGTGGAAAAAGAGTACGCTATATACAACGCATATACAACCTGTCTTAAATACATATACTTCCTATGTAGAGTGCTTTCCATCAGTCCCTTCCTTCTGTGTATGTAGAGTGCTTTCCATCTGTCCATTCATTCTGTGTATGTAGAGTGCTCTCCATCAGTCCCTTCCTTCTTCTGTGTATGTAGAGTGCTCTCCATCAGTCCCTTCCTTCTTCTGTGTATGTAGAGTGCTCTCCATCAGTCCCTTCCTTCTGTGTATGTAGAGTACTCTCCATCAGTCCCTTCCTTCTTCTGTGTATGTAGAGTGCTCTCCATCAGTCCCTTCCTTCTGTGGAGGTAGAGTGCTCTCCATCAGTCCCCTCCTTCTTCTGTGTATTTGGAGTGTTCTCCAGCAGTCCCTTCCTTCTTGGGTGTAGGTAGAGGGCTCTCCATCAGTTCACTCCTTCTGTGTATGTAGAGGGCTCTCCATCAGTTCACTCCTTCTTCTGTGTATGTAGAGTGCTCTCCATCAGTCCCTTCCTTCTTCTGTGTATGTAGAGTGCTCTCCATCAGTCCCTTCCTTCTTCTGTGTATGTAGAGTGCTCTCCATCAGTCCCTTCCTTCTTCTGTGTATGTAGAGTGCTCTCCATCAGTCCCTTCCTTCTTCTGTGTATGTAGAGTGCTCTCCATCAGTCCCTTCCTTCTTCTGTGTATGTGGAGTGCTCTCCATCAGTCCCTTCCTTCTTATGTGTATGTAGAGTGACCTCCATCAGTTCATTCCTTCTGTGGATGTAGAGGGGTCTACATCAGTCCCTTCCTTCTGTGTATGTAGAGGGCTCTCCATCAGTCCCTTCCTTCAGTGTATGTAGAGTGCTCTCCATCAGTTCACTCCTTCTTCTGTGTATGTAGAGTGCTCGTCATCAGTCCCTTCCTTCTGTGTATGTAGAGTACTCTCCATCAGTCCCTTCCTTCTTCTGTGTATGTAGAGTGCTCTCCATCAGTCCCTTCCTTCTTCTGTGTATGTAGAGTGCTCTCCATCAGTCCCTTCCTTCTGTGTATGTAGAGGGCTCTCCATCCTTCCTTCTTCTGTGTATGTAGAGGGCTCTCCATCCTTCCTTCTTCTGTGTATGTAGAGGGCTCTCCATCAGTCCCTTCCTTCTGTGTATGTAGAGTGCTGTCCATCAGTCCCTTCCTTCTGTGTATGTAGAGTGCTGTCCATCAGTCCCTTCCTTCTGTGTATGTAGAGTGCTCTCCATCAGTCCCTTCCTTCTGTGTATGTAGAGGGCTCTCCATCCTTCCTTCTTCTGTGTATGTAGAGGGCTCTCCATCCTTCCTTCTTCTGTGTATGTAGAGGGCTCTCCATCAGTCCCTTCCTTCTGTGTATGTAGAGTGCTGTCCATCAGTCCCTTCCTTCTGTGGATGTAGAGTGCTGTCCATCAGTCCCGTCCTTCTGTGTATGTAGAGTGCTGTCCATCAGTCCCTTCCTTCTGTGTATGTAGAGTGCTGTCCATCAGTCCCTTCCTTCTGTGTATGTAGAGTGCTCTCCATCAGTCCCCTCCTTCTTCTGTGTATGTAGAGGGCTCTCCATCAGTCCCTTCCTTCTTCTGTGTATGTAGAGGGCTCTCCATCAGTCCCTTCCTTCTGTGTATGTAGAGGGCTCTCCATCAGTCCCTTCCGTCTTCTGTGTATGTAGAGTGCTCTCCATCAGTCCCTTCCTTCTTCTGTGTATGTAGAGTGCTCTCCATCAGTCCCCTCCTTCTCCTGTGTATGTAGTGGTCTCTCCATCAGTCCCTTCATTCTTCTGTGTATGTAGAGGGCTGTCCATCAGTCCCTTCCTTCTGTGTATGTAGAGGGCTCTCCATCAGTCCATTCCTTCTGTGTATGTAGAGTGCTCTCCCTCCGTTCATCCCTTCTGTGTATGTAGAGGGCTCTCCATCAGTCCCTTCCTTCTTCTGTGTATGTAGAGTGTTTTCAGTTGTTCATCCTGGTCCATGTATAGCATTCTAAATCATTTCCGTCCCGCTCTTTAGCCCGCTCTACTCCATGTAGTTAGTGTTCTCCTTTATTCCTCTTGATTCAATTACTTAGAGCCTTCTCCATCCTTCTCTTGTGTCCTCCATGATTTCTCTCCATCAATCCCCTATTCTCATGTATATAGGGTAAGCCCCTTTTTTCCCCCCCTTTCCATGAATTACATGGGGGATCATCCGACTATCGCTACTTGTGGGCTCGTCTGTTACGCTCTCTGCGCGCCATGGTGTTAATGGTACGTGCTGGAGGACAGCAGTGTTGGTTTGACCTTGCTGTCATCGCTTTTCACCACATTGAGGGGGCTTCTCTTTGGCAGCAGTGTTCAGAGGTTTGAGATGGAGTCTTTGTGGCTGACCTATGTCCCCAAACATGTGCTGCTTAGCTCGTACCTTCCTGAAAGTGATGTCTGGAACTTCCCGCTTCTTAGTCTGTAAAATCTCTGGGAACGTGAACTTTTCCCTCGTCTCTCACCACAGAGCTTGCTACCCAGTCACAGATTGAGAAACAGCTGAGCCACGCATGTACTGGTGCCAGCTCGTCCACGTCAGCAGGGGGCAGTACCCATCACCCTCGTAGTCGCTTCCCCTCTCTGAATGGGTATTACTTAAAGGGGTTGTCTCACTACAATGATTGCTTTTTATGTTAAAGATCTTGCAAAAACAAGTCCCTTTATAATATATGTCCATTAACAGTGTCCTACCTATTCCTAGATATCCCCTCTTGTATGGGCTGCATCAGCTCCTCAGATCACTATAGCTACAGACCTGTTCAGTCTCTCCTGATAGGCTGCCAGCACTGGTTGCTATAGATACAGACCTGGCTTCTACTGCAGCCTAGTGGAATCCAGTAAACACGCCCCTGAATTCAAAATGAAACCAAGAAAACAGGACTGAGGTCAGATGAATCAATGTAGTGAGACAACCCCTTTAAATCACCTTGGTATTGGCTTATTCAAAGATTTCCAGCTTCTGGTGGCCTGTATTATCTATGTGTGATTACCATCATTAGTTTTTTATGACAGCTTTATATAACATTGTAGCACTGAGCACAGAATATATTGATTTATAAGTATAGAATGGGCTCCTGAGGTCACATCTGACCAGACGAAATAAGTTCTGTACGTTTTGGATGCTGTTTAGGAGTGGATCAAGCCCAAAAAAACTGCGTAAATATGACTATAAAACATCTCATCAACTTTTACGTGCATTTTACTCATTTTCAGCACGGTTTCCAGCTCTGAAAATAAGTGACGTAAAATGCCCATAGGAATCAATGGAGAGCTTCAAAGCCTCATCCACAAGAGTGACGCGTTTTTGATGTGGCTTTGGCCGCGGATCCATGCCCAAAAACCGCCCCGGCAAGTAATCTGCATGGGTGTTTCATCAAGAAAATGGTGCTGAAAAACCACGTGGAATAAACCTCATCAAATCCTCATCAAAAACTCATCTGAATACTACTGCGGAGGTGGTTTTCAGACGAGTATTTGAAGCCGATTTGGACGGCAATTCCTTTATACCCGGACATTGTTAGAGATGTTACCTCTGTGGTCACCGCTTTCCCCCAACCCAAGTTAGTGTAGAGAGGCCGTTCTCTAGCCTGGAAATAATGAGATCAGATGTGAGGTCATGTATACAGGATCTGATGGAGGCAATATTATTTCTCAGAACAAATTTAGAGACTTCACAAATGTTCCTGCAGTGTTTTGCATATTTACAATTTTTTTGTGTTCTAAAGTCATATCCAATAAATATATTTTACACTGACAAGCAAAATGGTAACAATGTTTTGGACGTGTGACTTTCAGGCTCCATATCTCACCATCCACTACAGCTTTGTACATGAGGCTACTGTAATTTTATGTACAGTCATCTTACCGACCTTATACATAAATTTGACTTGCAAGTATTTAACATCTGCTTAGTTCTGCATATTCTTTCCTGTAACTGCATTGTTACTGTTTTGCTCCTAAAAATCAAAATGTTAATTTGTATTATTTTTAGTATTTGGTAAATCCACCTTTGGTTTTCAATACTGCCTGAATCCTTCTGGGCTCTGGATCAGATTCAAGCACATCTTGACCAAAATCTGACCCCAGGTCTCTTCTACACATTCCCAATGTTGGCGCAGACGGGACTTGGATACAAATACAGCTTTTTCTTCAACTCTACCCACAAGTGTTCAAAAGATAAAAACATTGTAACCCTTTTGCTTGTCAGTGTCTGTTCTACCTAAATAGCTTGATTATTGTATCATAAGTTGATAAACAGCCTGATGTTACCATTTTACTACAGTAAAGTTATCACTTAAACATGCGGCAAGTATGAGGGAGTCAGGAGTCGGAGGTTTGCGAAATTGAGGAGTCGGAGTTGGGGCTTTGGCTTGCCGGCTCCACAGCCCTGATGTGAACGCCAATGCATGTTTCATATTAAAAGCAATGTAAATCACACTGCTCATTATTAGATACGTGTTTGGGTCTGACAGATGGATCCAAACAAGCATCTAAAAGCGTATGTTCACACAGACTCAACACGCTGTGTGAACATACCCTTAGGCTACGTCCAAATGACATGTCAAAATACTCGCCAGATTCTGAATCCTAAAACTACGTCCTCCGAGTATTTTGACGCGGTTTTCAATGTGGATTCTAGGTCCTTTTTTTTTTTTTTTCTTCCGGATTTACAGGCAGAAAACGAGTCCCATTTACCGTTTTTTTGTTTTTACCTGAGTCTTGGACATGTTCTAAGTTTTTGCAAAAACTGTGTTTTTGAAATCCAACCTGAAGAAAATCCGGGCCGTGTAGACTGCAACTCGGATTTTCAGTTGAGGTCCATGGGGATGGTTTACAGTCGAATTTTTATGGCTTTTAAACCCAAATCTGTATAAAAATCCAAATGTAAATGCCTGTAGCCGGGCCCTTACATCTCCTTGTTAATTCACATTGTAGTCTATGGGTTCATGTAATGTTATGTGACCTCTGACCCCCTCCCCACTCCTCCTCCCCTTCCCAGTATTAGGGCTTCTTTTATTTTAAGGCCTGAGGTTGCTTCCCCGTGACCTCAGCCATTGTTTCTAACAATTTAATTATCAAGAAGTTGAGATAATTGTAGAAAAGTCAACCCAGCGATTACAGGCCAGCAAATGACACGCTGCGACATCTGTAATTCCCCTCCGGTGGTTGGCTTGGCCGCCGTCGCCGTGCGCTGTTTCCATTCTTGTCTTGTTTACATTCAGGGTTTGGCTCTAGAAGTGAATATGACGTGAGCTCAGGTCTAAACCGGCGGCCGGTCCCTGCTGTCTGCGCCTCGTTATTTATACTCGTATTATCTCATCTCTTATATTTAGTCATAATGGAAGGAGTATAAATACCTGGGGAGCCAGCTTGGGGACCTGCCCGCCCCTGACCTGACTAATCTAGACCACCGGTCTACACCCAGGGACTCGAGGGTTGTGGTGGAGCTACAAAAAAATATGGCAGCATATGTTCCTCTACTTTGTAATTGTATTAAATGCTGGCTGAATGGCTGTAACCAGAAAGGTAGGTAATTGGGCTGGTAGCAGAGCTAATGGATGAGATAAATGATTCCTGCCATGAATGGTCCCTGGGTATAAGGTTCAGTCCTATGTCTGCTTTGTTTCAGCTTAAAGGGAACCTGTCACATAGGTTATGCTCCCCCTTGCTGTGTCAGACCTGCTGTTTCCAGCGCTGGGTACCTTATTCTGTAAGATGCAGGAGTTGTAGAGCATTTAAAGAGAACCTGTCACATAGATTATGCCCTCCTTGCTGAGGACAGAACAAGCTAGTGTCAGACCTGCTGTTTCCAGCGCTGTGTCCCTTATTCTGTAGTTTTCATGTATTTAATGCTCAAATTTGCAGTTTTCAGCCAGAAGAGTCATTCGAAGAGTCATTCAAAGAGTCAGTTTTTTTCAAACCCGGCCAATCGGAGGCTAGCCCCGCCCACCTCAACTGATAAACCTATTACTTTGAATAGGTAGAAACATGTGAATAACTCAGTGGGCGGGGCTAGCCTTTAGTGGGCGGAGCTAACACCTGCTCATGAATAAGATTTGAGGTGTAAATGTTCTGAAACTCCAGTATCTTACAGAATAAGGGACACAGCGCTGGAAACAGCAGGTCTGACACTAGCTTGTGCTGCCCACAGCAAGGGGGGACAAAACCTATGTGACAGGATCCCTTTAATGCTCAAATCTTATTCATGAGCAGGTGTTAGCCCCGCCCAGCAAAGGCTTGGCCCGCCCACTGACATTTATTCACATGTTTCTACCTCTTCAAAATAATAGGTTGATCAGTTGAGGTGGGCGGAGCTAGCCTCAGGTGGGCGGGGTTTGAAAAAAAAACTGACTCTTTGAATGACTCTTTTCTGGCTGAAAACTGCAGATTTGACTATTAAATGCCCTAAAACTCCAGCATCTTACAGAATAATGGAAACAGCGCTGGAAACAGCAGGTCTGTAACTACCTTGTGCTGCCCTCAGCCAGGGGGACATAATCTATGTGACAGGTTCTCTTTAAAAGGGTTTTCTAATGACAATGATTTATTTACTTTTGCCTAAATGTTAAAAGCTAAAGGCTATGACCCAATACACTGCTGTTCAGATTTTGCTTTGTTTAGGACATGGAAGAGATCTCATCTCCTGCTTGGTTACACAAGCTTCCCTAGGTTACCGACCATCTCTTTGCTCTCATTGTTCCTACTGCCCTGTCCGACTATAGTGACATCCATCCTCCAGCACAGGAGGTTGTTTATCTAGGTTACTGACAAACTGAAAAGGGTATGTTCACACGGCGTGTTTCGGCGTGTACTGTATGCACCGCAATGCGCCAGGTGTTTGAGAAGTACACGCTAGTCAGCGCGAACTTCTAAGGCCTCGTTCACACTGCTTATTTTGGGACTGATTGGAGCCATACTGTGCACCATATTTGCGCTGCAGTACGGCTCCAATCCGTCCCAGTAACTACGGTAATCCACTGCTCTCATAGAGAACTGTGGATTCCGTCTCTCCTCCCCGCCGAGGTGGGAAAAAGTGACATGTCAATTATTTACGGCGTGTACGCGCTGTAGACAATGACGGTCTATTGGCTGCCGGCGTAATTGCGGGGCGAAATCCGTCCCCGCAATTACGCCGGCAATAAGTCGTGTGAACGAGGCCTAAAACGCTCTGTGCCAGCTCCCATAGACACATTCACAGTGTCAGGAAGAAGTGACATTTAACTTCTTTCTCCCGCCGCGTAATATGTTTCGGGGAAAACATCGGATAATCATCGTGAGCTATGAATTACCGTATTTGCGGTCCATACTTTGGGTGTAATGCAGAGCAATTATGCTCCGAAATACAAACCGCAAATACGGCGCTTGAACATACCCTAACCCTCTGTAGCCTTGTGCGCTACAGTTTACCAACCTCCTGCACTCATGTCACTATAACAGGCTCTGCTAGGAATCACTACTGTAGAATCAACCACAGCCTAACCAGACTGGTTGTGAAGAGCAGACTCTGTGGAACAGCATGGTGAGCGCACCCCTTAAAGAGCACTATGGGCTTCATTTGAGATATGTTGGGGTACTATAAAAGAAATATACTGATGGATATCGCGACGTAGCCACTGCAGCCCCATACAGATCAGTAGAGCAAATGTAGTCCTATTTGAAACACTGTAATAAATTGAAAATGAAAAAATCCAGCATTTGAATAACAAAATGTGAATTAGTGAATATTAACACCCTTTTTTGGTCTAAGATGCCTATTTTAATGGCTATCAAATAAAAATTTGCAATTTTTTTTTTTTTTTGTTAAAGTGCTGGATTTTTTTTTTAAAAAAAAAATTGATTACAGTTTTGCATTGCAGTTTTGCTGCCTCCTTTTCTCTATTGGGTTTTACCTATGGCAATCAGAGTTGTGTTTTTTTACTATACTAAGCCCCACCCGTTTGTCAAAAACCAGGCAAACGCAGCTTAAAACAGCATAAAAGTTGCAAATTTTTAAGCAAATGCAACTTCCACGAAAATGTGCAACTTTTTTACGCCAGAATACTGGCGTGAATCACTTCATACATTTCACCCTAAGCTTATATCCTTTATTAGCTGTTTGAGTTTGAGCTATCAATTGTGTCAAAATGTTGGTGCATTTTTTAGGCACATGGTAGTCACAACACCTCCCTTCCATTAAAGCCTTGCCAACTTTCTGTAAAGCCACACCTCCTTTTGTCAGACAAGACTCACAAGTGTCTAAACACCTAATAAATGTGGTATAAATCATGTACGCCAGTATTTTAGTGCAAATTGTGCACCTTTGTGCAGAACGAGTCCCAAAATCTCTCTGGTTTGAACATAGAGGTGGTTGGCGTTCTCCTATTGAAATCAGTAGGAGTGCTGAGTACAGCCGACCAGCATTAAGTGTTTGAAAGGACCCTTAGAGCCACCTCAGAAGCCGAAACCCGTGAAGGCTTTAAAGATAAACCAGGATGACATCAACACTTGCTGTATGGAGACATATACTGATTAAAAAAAACACTAAAATCCCACATCCTAGATCTCAATGGATGAAATATTCAGTGTCTATTCTTTATTCATTACATAGTGGAATGCGTTGAGAACCATAAAATATAAAAATGATCAATGAAAATCAAAATGAATATCCCATGGAGGCCTGGATTTGGAATGATACTCAAAATCAAAGTGGAAAATCTAATTTCAGGCTGATCCAACTTCAGTGGAAATGTCTCAAGACAAGGAAAAGAGGCTCAGTAGTGTGTGGCCTCCACGTGCCTGTATTACCTCTCTACAAAGCCTGGACATTATCCTGATGAGGCAGCAGATGTTCTCCTGAGGGATCTCCTCCCAGACCTGGATTAAAGCATTGGGCATCTCCAGGACAGTCTGTGGTGCAATGTGGCATTGGTGGATAGCTTGTGATATGTTGTCCCAGATGTGCTCAATTAGAGTCAAATCTGGGGTACAGCAGACCAGTCCATAGCATCAGTGCCTTCATCATGCAGGAACTGCTGACACCCTTCAGCCACATGAGGCCTAGCATGGTCATGCATCAGAAGGAACCCAGGACCCACTGCATCTGCACATGGTCTGGGGACCTCATTTTGGTGCCTTATGGCAGTCAGGGTACCTCTAACTATCAAAATGCAAAAGTGACCAAAACGGCTAAAAAGGATGAGAGCAGAGAAATGGTCTGTGGTCACCACCTGCAGAACCACTCCTTTATAGGGGTTGTCTTGCTAATTGCCTGTCATTTCTACCTGTTGTATGTTCCATTTGCACAACAGCAGGAGAGATTGATTCACAATCAGTGTTACTGGACAGGTTGGTTTCACAGAAGTGTGAATGACTTGTAGTTACATTGGGGTGCTTCAGTGCTCCCTTTTTGAGGAGTGTATATTTTTGTATGACTGTCCATCCTGTCTAACTTTGTACAGTAGATTTATTCATGCCTTACAGGTTATTTTACTTTTTTTTTTGGATCACCTTCCTAGTGATACAGTTCTAACGTTACTCATATCGCATGTTCACCCGTCCTAGATGACTGCACATGATTCTTGGGGCCCACCCTACAGCTACTGTAGATGACTGCACACGATTCTTGGGGACCACCCCACAGTTACTGTAGATGGCTGCACATGATTCTTGGGGCCCTCCCTACAGCTACTGTAGATGACTGCACATGATTCTTGGGGCCCTCCCTACAGCTACTGTAGATTTCTGCCACACGATTTCTTGGGCCACCCTACAGCTACTGTAGATACTGCACATGATTCTTGGGGACCACCTCAGCTGCTGTAGATGACTGCACAGATTCTTGGGGCCCACCCTACAGCTGCTGTAGATGGCTGCACATGATTCTTGGGGCCCACCCCACAGTTACTGTAGATGGCTGCACATGATTCTTGGGGCCCTCCCTACAGCTGCTGTAGATGGCTGCACATGATTCTTGGGGCACCCCACAGTTACTGTAGATGTCTGCACATGATTCTTGGGGCCCTCCCTACAGCTGCTGTAGATGTCTGCACACGATTCTTGGGGCCCACCCTACAGCTACTGTAGATGACTGCACATGATTCTTGGGGCCCACCCTACAGCTGCTGTAGATGACTGCACACGATTCTTGGGGCCCACCCTACAGCTGCTGTAGATGGCTGCACATGATTCTTGGGGCCCACCCCACAGTTACTGTAGATGGCTGCACATGATTCTTGGGGCCCTCCCTACAGCTGCTGTAGATGGCTGCACATGATTCTTGGGGCCCACCCCACAGTAACTGTAGATGGCTGCACATGATTCTTGGGGCCCACCCTACAGCTGCTGTAGATGGCTGCACACGATTCTTGGGGCCCACCCTACAGCTGCTGTAGATGGCTGCACATGATTCTTGGGGCCCACCCTACAGCTACTGTAGATGGCTGCACATGATTCTTGGGGCCCACCCTACAGCTGCTGTAGTGGCTGCACATGATTCTTGGGGCCCACCCCACAGCTGCTGTAGATGGCTGCACATGATTCTTGGGGCCCTGCCTACAGCTGCTGTAGATGGCTGCACATGATTCTTGGGGCCCTACCTACAGCTACTGTAGATGGCTGCACATGATTCTTGGGGCCCACCCTACAGCTGCTGTAGATGGCTGCTCATGATTCTTGGTGCCCACCCTACAGCTGCTGTAGATGGCTGCACATGATTCTTGGGGCCCACCCTACAGCTGCTGTAGATGGCTGCACATGATTCTTGCTTTCTGCCTTTCTCCCTGAAAAGTAGCCTCAGGTCTGCTCTACCCAGGGGCCCATCATGCCCAGGGAACCATCACGGGTTTCCCTTGCTCCCCTGTGGGGCAGAGTCTGCCTATAACCCAGTAGTTTCTCTGCCTGTCTGCTCCACTCGTCACAGTATCTCTGACACTTTGAAACGTGAACCAGGCAGCTCAGGATGAACATAGCTATAGGCCCCCAATTAGAGGGTACCAGGGTATGTGCAGCTGACTCCTCCTCATGGTATTGGGGTGACATTGTGTATGATGCATCTAGCCTCCCCCCAGGATCTGCAGTCTGGATGTAGTTTCTGCAGATTGCTATGTGCATGAATCACTCCATCACTTGGTGATGCCACATCTGCATCTAATCTGGCAGCGGGCGGGTTGCTCTGCACTGACCACCTGCTTCAGCCTATTTTGGTGTTGGAGTGTTTGGCAGTAGAGGTTGGTCCTGTGCCCAGGGCTTCTCTTCTGGTTACTCATTGTAATATGATGCAGGAGATGATGACACAGGAGTGAGGGGTCCGCACCATATCCTGCCCTGACTCATCCACATATCATGAGTTGTGGGACTGTATGGAGGATCCTGGAATTCTGCTTTCTAAGAAGCTTACCAACGATGCCCCCCCCCCCCTGCACTCCAGTTATAGGGGGCTCCTAGAGCCTCACTGACCGCAACAGCATGTAGTAGACACAGGAGCTTCCAATCAAATAGGACTGGAGACAAAGATGAGCTGAAAGCATGGACACTTCTGTAGTTGCAGTGTCTTCTCAATGATCATAATCGTGCTGGGATAGTGGAGGTTATAGTGACTATAGTGGTGGTAATGAAAATTGTAGTGCTGGGAAAGTGGAAGTGATGATGAGGAAAGTAGTGCTCTGATAGTGGAGGTTATAGTGAGTATAGTACTGAAGGGATAATGAGGATAGTAGTGCTGGGATAGTGGAGGTTATAGTGAATATAGTACTGCAGGGATAATGAGGATAGTAGTGCTGGGATAGTGGAGGTTATAGTGAATATAGTACTGCAGGGATAATGAGGATAGTAGTGCTGGGATAGTGGAGGTTATAGTGAATATAGTACTGCAGGGATAATGAGGATAGTAGTGCTGGGATAGTGGAGGTTATAGTGAATATAGTACTGCAGGGATAATGAGGATAGTAGGTGGGAGTGTGAAGGTTGTGGTGAAGGCCGGGCTGACACCTGTAAATAGGTGCAGAGATGTACAGAGGAGCGTTGCAGGTTAGATTTGGTTTATGGCACAATTTGGTGACATTTTTTACATGTCTTGTTATCCTATTTACACCCAGAAGCTAAAAGACGGGTTTGTCACATATGTAGTTGGTCTAGGCCAGTGATTACGAACCTTTTAGAGACGAGTGCCCAAACTGCGACCGAAATAACCTTAGTTACCGCAAAGTGCTGACGACATCGAGGTGACGATGGGAAGCGGGGCCGCACAACAATACGAGAGATGTGACGGCCACTCAGCCCATCCCTATACAGTGACCATATAGTGGTAGATAGCCGTGTACAGAGGTGCTCAGCAGACAGTTGACTGAATAATACCACGACCACATATCACCACCACACAGCAACTGAATAATACCCCCACACCATGACCACATATCTCCACCACACAGCGACTGAATAATACACCCACACTATGACCACATATCACCACCACACAGCGACTGAATAATACCCCCACACCATGACCACATATTACCACCACATAGTGACTGAACAATACCCCCACGTCATGACCACATATTACCACCACATAGTGACTGAATAATACCCCACACCATGGCCACATATTACCTCCACATAGTGACTAAATAATACAGCCACGTATCACCACCACAAAGTGACTGAATAATGCTGCCACACCATTACTGAATATAAAGCATTACAATTTGCACACATATAAGAGATTACAATTCAGGCACATTTAGTGACTCACAGGTGACGTTTCTCCAATGAGTCGTTCACATTCCGGTTTCTTCTCCATCCAGTTCACACCTTCATGCTGACTTCTCCCGACCAACACTCATCCCTGCAGACTAGGACACCAATATCCTCGAATCCTCACTGTTCCAGCAACTCCTGACTAATAGGTATATAACTACCCTCACGGGCAGTATGGAGATTAGCTCCCCAGGGGCAGTATGTAGATTAGCTCCCCATGGGTAGTATGTAGATTAGCTCCCCACGGGCAGTATGTAGATTAGCTCCCCACAGGCAGTATGTAGATTAGCTCCCCATGGGCAGTATGTAGATTAGCTCCCCATGGGCAGTATGTAGATTAGCTCCCCACGGGCAGTATGTAGATTAGCTCCCCACGGGCAGTATGTAGATTAGCTCCCCACGGGCAGTATGTAGATTAGCTCCCCACGGGCAGTATGTAGATTAGCTCCCCACGGGCAATATATAGATTATACGTACACACACACGCTGTACATTCACTATGTATAACCACTCTCACACTACTCCTTAACTGATATGCGGCTCCCTCACTACTCATTCACTGATATGCGTCCCCTCTCACTGCTCATTCACTGATATGTGGCCCCCTCTCACTGCTCGTTCACTGATATGCGGCCCCCTCTCACTGCTCGTTCACTGATATGCGGCTCCCTCACACTGCTCATTCACTGATATGCGTCCCCTCTCACTGCTCATTCACTGATATGCGGCTCCCTCACACTGCTCGTTCACTGATATGCGGCCCCCTCTCACTGCTCATTCACTGATATGTGGCCCCCTCTCACTGCTCATTCACTGATATGTGGCCCCCTCTCACTACTCATTCACTGATATGCGGCTCCCTCACTACTCATTCACTGATATGCGGCCCCCTCTCACTGCTCATTCACTGATATGCGGCGCCCTCACTAATCAATCACTGATATTCGGCTCCCTCACACTGCGCGTGCACTGATAGGCGGCCCCCTCTCACGGCTCATTCACTGATATGCGGCCCCCTCTCACTGCTCATTCACTGATATGCGGCCCCCTCTCACTGCTCATTCACTGATATGTGGCCCCCTCTCACTGCTCATTCACTGATATGCTGTCCCCTCTCACTGCTCATTCACTGATATGCGGCCCCCTCTCACTGCTCATTCACTGATATGCGGCTCCCCTCACTGCTCATTCACTGATATGCGTCTCCCTCTCACTGCTCATTCACTGATATGCGGCTCCCTCACTACTCATTCACTGATATGCGGCCCCCTCACTACTCATTCACTCATATGCGGCCCCCTCTCACTGCTCATTCACTGATATGCGGCCCCCTCTCACTGCTCGTTCACTGATATGCTGCCCCCTCTCACTGCTCATTCACTGATATGCGGCCCCCTCTCACTGCTCATTCACTGATATGCGGCTCCCCTCACTGCTCATTCACTGATATGCGGCTCCCTCACTGCTCATTCACTGATATGCGGCCCCCTATCACTGCTCATTCACTGATATGCGGCCCCCTCTCACTGCTCATTCACTGATATGCGGCCCCCTCTCACTGCTCATTCACTGATATGTGGCCCCCTCTCACTGCTCATTCACTGATATGCGTCCCCTCTCACTGCTCATTCACTGATATGTGGCCCCCTCTCACTGCTCATTCACTGATATGCGGCTCCCTCACTACTCATTCACTGATATGCGGCCCCTCTTCACTCTCGTTCACTGATATGCTGGCTCCCTCACACTGCTCGTGTCACTGATATGCGGCCCCCTCTCACTGCTCATTCATGATATGTGGCCCCTCTCACTGCTCATTCACTGATATGCTGTCCCCTTCAATGCTCATCACTGATATGCGGCCCCTCTCACTGCTCATTCACGATATGCGGCCCCCTCTCACTGCTCATTCACTGATATGCGGCCCCCTCTCACTGCTCATTCACTGATATGCGGCCCTCTTCACTGCTCATTCACTGATATGCGCCCCCTCTCACTGCTCATTCACTGATATGCGGCTCCCCTCACTGCTCATTCACTGATATGCGGCTCCCCTCACTGCTCATTCACTGATATGCGGCCCCCTCTCACTGCTCATTCACTGATATGCGGCCCCCTCTCACTGCTCATTCACTGATATGCGGCTCCCTCACTACTCATTCACTGATATGCGGCCCCCTCTCACTGCTCATTCACTGATATGCGGCCCCCTCTCAAATGCTCATTCACTGATATTTCGGCTCCCTCACTGCTCATTCACTGATATGCTGCCCTCTCACTGCTCATTCACTGATATGCTGCCCCCTCACTGCTCATCGACTATATACAACCCCCTTCTCACTGCTCATTCACTGATATGCGGCCCCCTCTCACTGCTCATTCACTGGTATGCGGCTCCCCTCACTGCTCAATCAAATGATATCGGCTCCCCTCACTGCTCATTCACTGATATGCGGCCCCCTCTCGCTGCTCATTCACTGATATGCGGCCCCCTCTCACTGCTCATTCACTGATATGCGGCCCCCTCTCGCTGCTCAATCACTGATATGTGGCCCCCTCTCACTGCTCATTCACTGATATGCGTCCCCTCTCACTGCTCATTCACAGTTATGCGGCCCCCTCTCACTGCTCAATAACTGATATGCGGCTCCCTCACTACTCATTCACTGATATGCGGCCCCCTCTCACTGCTCGTTCACTGATATGCGGCTCCCTCACACTGCTCGTTCACTGATATGCGGCCCCCTCTCACTGCTCATTCACTGATATGTGGCCCCCTCTCACTGCTCATTCACTGATATGCTGACCCCTCTCACTGCTCATTCACTGATATGCGGCCCCCTCTCACTGCTCATTCACTGATATGCGGCCCCCTCTCACTGCTCATTCACTGATATGTGGCCCCCTCTCACTGCTCATTCACTGATATGCGGCCCCCTCTCACTGCTCATTCACTGATATGCGGCTCCCCTCACTGCTCATTCACTGATATGCGGCTCCCCTCACTGCTCATTCACTGATATGCAGCCCCCTCTCACTGCTCATTCACTGATATGCGGCCCCCTCTCACTGCTCATTCACTGATCTGCGGCTCCCTCACTACTCATTCACTGATATGCGGCCCCTCTCACTGCTCATTCACTGATATGCAGCCCCCTCTCACTGCTCATTCACTGATATGCGGCCCTCCTCACTGCTCATTCACTGATATGCGGCCCCTCTCACTGCTCATTCACTGATATGCGGCCCCCTCTCACTGCTCATTCACTGATATGCGGCCCCCTCTCACTGCTCATTCACTGATATGCGGCTCCCTCACTGCTCATTCACTGATATGCTGCCCTCTCACTGCTCATTCACTGATATGCTGCCCCCTCACTGCTCATCGACTATATACAACCCCCTTCTCACTGCTCATTCACTGATATGCGGCCCCCTCTCACTGCTCATTCACTGATATGCGGCTCCCTCACTACTCATTCACTGATATGCGGCTCCCCTCACTGCTCGTTCACTGATATGTGGCCCCCTCTCACTGCTCATTCACTGATATGCGGCTCCCTCACTACTCATTCACTGATATGCGGCCCCCTCACAACTCATTCACTCATATGCGGCCCCCTCTCACTGCTCGTTCACTGATATGCGGCCCCCTCTCACTGCTCGTTCACTGATATGTGGCCCCCTCTCACTGCTCGTTCACTGATCTGTGGCCCCCTCTCACTGCTCATTCACTGATCTGCTGCCCCCTCACCGCTCATTCACCGATTCGCGGCCCTCTCACTGCTCATTCACTGATATGCTGCCCCCTCACTGCTCATTCACTCATATGCGGCCCCCTCTCACTGCTCATTCACTGATATGCGGCCCCCTCTCACTGCTCATTCACTGATATGCTGCCCCCTCTCACTGCTCATTCACTGATATGCGGCCCCCTCTCACTGCTCGTTCACTGATATGCGGCCCCCTCTCACTGCTCGTTCACTGATATGCGGCCCCCTCTCACTGCTCATTCACTGATATGCGGCTCCCCTCACTGCTCATTCACTGATATGCGGCCCCCACTCACTGCTCATTCACTGATATGCGGCTCCCTCCCTGCTCATTCACTGATTTGCTGCCCTCTCACTGCTCATTCACTGATATGCTGCCCCCTCACTGCTCATCGACTATATACAACCCCCTTCTCACTGCTCATTCACTGATATGTGGCCCCCTCTCTGCTTATTTACTAATACAACCTCAATTTCAAAAAAGTTGGGACACAAACAAATTGTGAATAAAAGCTGAATGCAATGATGTGGAGGTGCCAACATCTAATATTTTATTCAGAATAGAACATAGATGACAGATCAAAAGTTTAATCTGAGTAAATGTAACATTTTAAAGGAAAAATATGTTGATTCCAAATTTCACAGTGTCTACAAATGCAAAAAATTTGGGGAAACAAGTAGCAATAAGTGGCTGGAAAAATGACATTGAGCATAAAACGAAAAAGCTGGAAGAGCAATAAAACACTAATTTAGGTAAATTGACAACATGGTTTGGTATAAAAAAGAGCTCCTCAGTGTCAGTGGTCTCTCTGAAAGCCAAGATGGTAGGAGGACCCCAATTCCACCATTGTTGCGAAAGAAAGATAGTGCACAATACAGGAAGGAAATTATATTTTTGGCGCTATTATAAATGAAGATTATTATTATATTATTAATTATTATTAAATTACCCAGCTTTAAAATAGAAAAGATTTTAAAAGTTATTATCATCAACCACACACAACATCATCCAAAGATTCAGAGAATCTGGAACAATCGCTGTGCGTAAGGGTCAAGGCCGTAAAACTCTACTGGATGCTCGTGATATACGGCCCTTAAAGGGAATGTGTCATCAAAAATGACTTATTGTTTAACTCACTTTTTTTATGTTAAAAACATTTTTAAAAAATTTTGGTTATATTTATTTTTAATTTTTCTATACTTTAAATATTTTTTAAAATTTTTTAAGTCCTGAGTTTTCATTTTGGCCACTAAGCCAAAATAAAGTTGCACTTCCCTGCCTATAGAAAAAGATTTCAGCAGTGTTTTCATTTTTTAAACACAAGGGGGTAAAACGAAAGGAGCACCAGTGGAAAGATAAAACACAGGATCCACCAGTCACGGGAGGAATTCACAGCTCTAGCCCCTCCCCCTGCAGAGTAAATTTCTTCCTGGGTCACAGAGATGACTAGAAAGTCCTATTGAAGTCTATGGGGACAGAAACGGTTTAAGACTCCTAGTGCATGAAGCTGCTGTAAGTATCTCTCTGATGCTGTTATACTGCAAGAAAGGGGCCAGGGGCCAAAGTAAAACTGCAGGATTTAAGAATTTTTTAAAAAAAATTTTAAAAGGATATAAAAAATTAAAAAGAAATATAACCAAAAATTTTTTAAAAAATGTTTTTAAACAAAAAAAAGTGAGTTAAACAATAATTAATTTTTGATGACACATTCCCCTTTAAACGCACTGCACCTCACACGGGAATGCCACTGTCAAGGAAAAAAACAAATGGGCTGGGGAATACTTCCAGAAAGCATTGTCGGTGAACACAACCCCCCGGGCCATCCCATGCCAGCTGACCCTACAGTGCAAAGAGGAAGCCATTTCTAAGCAAGCTCCAAAAGCTCAGCCGTTTGCACTGGGCCAGGGGTCATTTAAAATGGAGTGTGGCTAAAAGTAGCCTCCTGGCCAAAAGGTTGGAAACCAACTGTCCCTACATTGCAGGAAGTGATCCAAAGTGGTAAAACAACATCTGGAAAAGGACAGAATCGACTTTTTAGGACTAAGGAAACCCCAAAGCTCTAAATTTTTCAAGAAATGGCAGGAGTTCATTTGGTTTAAATTTTACACCCCCAGGAGATCAAGGAGATCATGCAGCCTTTTGTTTAACCTCCTGGTATCTCTCCTCTCGATTAGCAGGCACTCTGGGGGCTTTGGATGTCTGTACCCCATAACATGGGAGCTTTACCTCAGCCATATCCTGACACCGTGCCCTGGATACTCCCTTGGTAACTGTGCGTCAGTGTTGGGGGTGACTTTGTCCTCTATCTATTTCTCTTCCTTGGGCTTTAGGGGACAAGGGCCGTGTGACAATCCCGCAGCATTGTATCGGCACAGGATTTGTTTTCACCTTTTATCCCAGACCTTACTTGATTACATAGGTTTATGTGATTATGTCTCTTATAAAATAACTGCGTTATGGGGACCACTGTTCTGTGTATTGTTTGTTTTTGGAGGGGGGGGGTTACTTTTTTTTATCATTTTTTGTGTTCTTTCTTTAGTGAAGATGGAGCCATCTTGTTGCTTCATCCTTATTATTATGATGCCAAAGTATGTCAAGTATGTCATTAGTGCTACTTTGACTTTCATTGCTTAGTACTTTTCTTATTTGTACTTAATGATGCCTTATTTATTTCTTTGTGTATCAAGTGGTATCTCATCTATTGGACAGTTGTTATATGTTTTTGTTATTGTAAAATTTAATAAAAATTATGTTTACAAAAAAAAAAATGGAGTGTGGCAAAATGGAAATCTGTTCTGTGGTCGGATGAGTCACGATTTGAAGTTCTTTATGGAACAGTGGGACGCCATGTCCTCCGGACCAGAGAGGACAAGGACAACCCAAGTTGTTATCAATGCTCCTCCGTCCAGAACCCTGCATCACTGATGGTATGGGGTGGCATGAGTGCTTGTGGCATGGGCAGCTTGCATGTTGGAAGGCACCATTAAAGCAGGAGCTAAAGTTCAGGTTCTAGAACAACATCTGCTCCCATCTAGACGTCCGCTCTTTCAGGGAAGACCCTGCATTTTTAGACAAGATAATGCCAGACCCCATTCTGCAGCAATCACAACATCATGGCTACGTAGGAGAAGGATCCAGGTACTGAAATGGCCGCCTGCAGTCCAGATCTTTCACCTATAGAGAACATTTGGCGCATCATAAAGAGGAAGGTGCGACAAAGAAGGCCCAAGACGATGGAACAGTTAGAGGCTGTATTAGACATGAATGGGAGAACATTCCTATTTCTAAACTTGAGAAACTGGTCTCCTCTGTCCCCAGACGTCTGACTGTTGTAAGAAGAAGGGGGGATGCCACACAGTGGTAACAACGGCATGGTCCCAACTTTTTTGGGATTTGTTGACGCCATGAAATTTTGAAACAACATATTTTTCACTTAAAATGATGCATTCTCTGTTTAAACTTTTGATCTGTGATTTGTGTTCTATTTTGAATATAATATTAGATGTTGGCACCTCCACATCATTGCATTCAGTTTTTATTCGCAATTTGTTTAGTGTCCCAACTTTTTTGGAATTGAGGTAGTATATAGATGCACTCTACTTCTTTACACCTGTTGTCTCTCCTCCCTTGTAGATAAGCCTTCAGAGGCAGGGTCCTCTCTCCCCCTGTACCAGTTGTTAGTAAGTGTTGCCACTGGACTTTGTTGGGTGTATGTAACTCTCCCCTCGATCGTACAGCGCCCTGGAACTAATGGAGCTCTAAAATAAGTAGTAATATTATCCAGCTGCACTCACTGCTCCTTTGCTCATATATGACCGCCCTGTCACTGCTCCTTTGCTCATATATGACCGCTCTGTCACTGCTCCTGTGCTCATATATGACCGCCCTGTCACTGCTCCTTTGCTCATATATGACCGCTCTGTCACTGCTCCTTTGCTCATATATGACCGCCCTGTCACTGCTCCTTTGCTCATATATGACCGCCCTGTCACTGCTCCTTTGCTCATATATGACCGCCCTGTCACTGCTCCTTTGCTCATATATGACCTCCCAGTCACAGATCATTGTGAGGTTAATTGTCTTCCTCTGTCCTTAGTCCCTGAAGCCGGGAGTCCACATCATCAGTCAGATTCTGATGCGCTCCGCTCCCTTATTCCTTGTTGCACTCTCTAAGGATATGACGGACGGGGCTCACAGTATTTGGACCCTCAGACACTGTACTCCTTGGGTTTATAGCATCAGGGGATCTGTTCGTTTCTCACACATGATAAATATTTAGCGTTTCACAAGTGTCGTCAGCAGCGTCATTTCCCGGCAGGTCGCGTGGGCAAATCCTACAGAAACTAAACACGCCAGGATCTGCTAACGGTTTACTTGTCACACACATTCCTGTGCAGCTGTTCACATCTTATTGCAATCAGTGTAGTCAAGAGCTTCCTGTGCTTACACCAGACTATCTGTGTGTATATATACTGCTATATACAGGAGGCTTATGTAAGCTGTTCAACATAGAGGAGCGGTATATAAACTTTACTGCAGGAATGGTATATAATTGGTGAGTGTATATACAAGGTGGGTGAAAATAACTCCCTACTGAAAAGTTCTTCTAAGTTTTCGAAATAGCACCGCACGTGCATGAGAGAAGATATACCGCAATCTTGGACAAAAGCCGCTCTTGGAAGCCGCCTTGCTGCCAGCAGCTTTCATCTGATGGAGTTTAGGGAGACCATGCAGACGGGCTTCAGTTTCACAGCGACCTTTGAGGGAGCCATGTTTTGCAAAGTTTTGCAGCCTGGTTGACAATCTGCACTTATTGGGGTACATTTATTAAGGCGACTAGAATTTTGGTGCAATTTACACCAAAATTAATGTTGTACATGTTTACACCAGATCTAGGCATTTTAGATAATTTCTAGACGCCTCTGTACCTTGTCCAACAAAGGGGTCTGTGGTTTTGTTAAGGGCGTTGATTCCCACAAAGGGGCATTGTTTTTAAAATAGAAAAGTAGGATTGTACTGCAGCTTCTTCAAACAAAGACTCCATTATTGTGAGTAGATAGAAACATGACAAACCAGGCAAATGAATACTAAACACACGGCAGAAGGCTGACGCCTTTCAGGTGCTACGCACCCTTCATCATGCTTCAAACATATATATATCTATATATATATATATATATCTATATATATATATATATATATATGTGTATGTCTTGTAAGGTAGCGGGGTGGTCGTCTCCTGGGTAGATGGGCACAGCTCAGCGGGCACAGAAGTCCAAACGACAAGAGAAGTTAGTTTAAAACTGACCGCAGCCAGTATTATTGTCAGTTCGTGATACATAAAAATAAAACAAACAAAACAATTCCTTTGCATGTCCGGCGCTAACTAAACATCAGTAATTCCTCTCTCACAGTGCCGGCCTAAAACCAGTCACCAAACATGACCGTATCACGGTACCACAAGAAAGTGCTCCCACAGGCTCTTGGCAGATAACCTGTTCCCAGGCTGAGAGAGCGTGTGTCTGCCACTCTGGCCTTATAGGAGGCGGACACACCTAAACGTAATCAGGCAGCCCAAGACCCGGACCTGTCCAGGTGGAGTGGAGGGCCCACCCTAACTTTCCCCACTCCAGCAATCCAGCCCTCACAAAATGGGTTTTACTAAACCGTACACAGAGATCTCTTAGATCTCTCTGACCCTTCTCTTTCTGTTTGCTTGTTACCTGGCAGACATAAGGTATCTTGGACAGATATATACTCCCTCTTGTACCAGTCCAGACACTCCGTCACAGTATGGATGTATGTGTGTGTGTGTATATGTATATATATATATTTTACACACACACACACACACACATATATGAAGCCTGATGAAGGGCGCGTAGCACCTGAATTGGGGGAGGTATGTATGCCTACAAGGACATAGTAGCCTTCTGTTAGAGAGAGAAGAATCTACAACGGTCACTGATGTAACTTGATATTGTCAAAAGTAATAATATATTTAAATTTACTGAAATTTAGTCATTGCATTTGAATTGTGGTACAATTAAAAATTCAAAAAAAACCTCATGAAACCGGTCTGGACAAAAATTATGGTACCCCTTGAAAATATTGAGCATAATTTCACTATAGGGACATGTTAAGCTGTGTCCTGTAATTAGCATCATAAGTGTCTTCAAACATATAAGCAGTCAGACTGCCTATTTAAAGGGTGAAAAATAGTCATTGTACTGTTTGGTATCATGGTGTGTGCCACACTGAACATGAACCAAAGAAAGCTAAGAAGAGTTGTCTCTGGAAATTAGAAAATGGCAGATAAACATATTAAAGGTAAAGACCATCTCCAAACAGCTGGATGTTCCTGTTACTACCATTGTACATATTGTTCTAAAGTCTATGGGACTGTAGCCATGTGGGGATGTGGCCACAAGAAAAAATTTATGACAAATTGAAGACATAGATAATATAAATGTTAACCAAACAACCTAAAACAACTTCCAAAGACATATGAGATAAATTCCAAGGTCAAGATATATCAGTGTCCGATTGCACCATCCGTCAATGTCTTTGCCAAAGTTGACTTAATAGACTGGAGCTTTTTGTCAAGTCACATTAGCTCTATGTTCATAGACTTAAAAATGAAGCATACTAAGAAAAGAACATTGTACCTACTGTGAAACAAGGAGGAAGCTCAGATATGTTTATGGCATATTTGCTGCATCTAGCACAAGGTGTCTTGAATCTGTGCAGGGTGCGATGAAACCTCAAGACTATCAAGGCACCCTGGAGCAAAATGTATTGCCCAGTATCAAAAAGCTTGGTCTCCGTTACAGGTCATGTGTCCTCCAACAGGATAATGATCCACAACACACAACTAAAAACATCCAAGAATGTCTGAAAGCAAAGTATTGGACTATTCTGAAGTGGCTTCTCGGAGCCCTACTTCCTATTGAACATCCGTAGAAGGAGCTGAAACCTCCAGTCTGGAGAAGGCACCTTCACATCTGAGTCAGTTGGAGCCGCTTACGAAGAGTCGGCCAAAATACCTGTGGACAAGTGCAGAAGTCTCATAGGGAGATACAGAAATCCCTTGTTTGCAGTGATTGCCTCAGAGGGTTGTGCAGCAAAATATTAAACTAAGGCGTTCATTGTTTCTGCACAGGCCAATTTCATTAGTTTGTTTTATTTATATTTTCAGATGAATCACAGTTCAAAAGCAATGTCTGGTTTTCATTAGTTGATTTTCAGTAAATTTAAATTTATTAGTTTTCTTCTCAGTTTGAAGTCATTTCAGTGACCATTGTGGTTTTTTCTTTCATTAATGGTAGGGTACGAACAGTTTTGTCCATGTGTGTATATTTTACACAAGGGAGGTATGTGTGTGTGTATGTATGTACAGTGCCTTGCGAAAATATTTGGCCCCCTTGAACTTTTCAACCTTTTGCCACATTTCAGGCTTCTAACATAAAGATATAAAATTTAAATTTTTTGGTAAAAAAATAAAAAAAAAACCTGAAAAGCGGGCGTGCAATATTAATCGGCCCCTTAACTTTCAGTGCAGCAAACTCACTCCAGAAGTTCAGTGAGGATCTCTGAATGATCCAATGTTGTCCTAAATGACTGATGAAAAATATAATCCACTTGTGTGTAATCAAGTCTCCGTATAAATGCACCTGCTCTGTGATAGTCTCGGGTTCTGTTTAAAGCGCAGAGGGGCATAAAGAAGACCAAGGAACACACCAGACAGGTCCGTGATACTGTTGTGGAGAAGTTTAAAGTCGGATTTGGATACAAAAAGATTTCCCAAACTTTAAATATCCCAAGGAGCCCTGTGCAAGCGATCATACTGAAATGGAAGGAGTATCAGACCACTGCAAATCTACCAAGACCCGGCCGTCCCTCTAAACTTTCATCTCAAACAAGGAGAAGACTGATCAGAGATGCAGCCAAGAGGCTCATGATCCCTCTGGATGAACTGCAGAGATTTACAGCTGAGGTGGAAGAGTCTGTCCATAGGACAACAATCAGTCGTACACTGCACAGATCTGGCCTTTATGGAAGAGCGGCAAGAAGAAGCCATTTCTCAAAGATATCCATAAAAAGTCTTGTTTACAGTTTGACACAAGCCGCCTGGGAGACACCAAACATGTGGAAGAAGGGGCTCTGCTCAGATGAAACCAAAATCCAACTTTTTGGCCTCAATGCAAAATGATATGTTTGGCGTAAAAGCAGCACAGCTCATCCCCCTGAACACCCCACCCCCACTGTCACACATGGTGGGGCCCGCATCCCTGGTTTTGGGCTTTTCTTCAGCAGGGACAGGGAAGATGGTTAAAATTGATGGGAAGATGGATGGAGCCAAATACAGGACCTGCCCGGAAGAAAACCTGTTGGAGTCTGCAAAAGACCTGAGACTGGGACGGAGATTTATCTTCCAACAAGACATTGATCCCAAACATAAAGCAAAATCTACAATGGAGGGTTCACAAATAACCGTATCCAGGTGTTAGAATGGCCAAAGCACAGTCCAGACCTGAATCCAATGGAGAATCTGTGGAAAGAGCTGAAAACTGCTGTTCACAAATGCTCTCCATCCAACCTCACTGAGCTCCAGCTCTTCACAAATGCTCTCCATCCAACCACACTGAGCTCCAGCTGTTCACAAACGCTCTCCATCCAACCTCACTGAGCTCAAGTTGTTCACAAACGCTCTCCATCCAACCTCACTGAGCTCCAGCTGTTCACAAACGCTCTCCATCCAACCTCACTGAGCTCCAGCTGTTCACAAACACTCTCCATCCAACCTCACTGAGCTCCAGCTGTTCACAAACGCTCTCCATCCAACCTCACTGAGCTCCAGCTGTTCACAAACGCTCTCCATCCAACCTCACTGAGCTCCAGCTGTGCGCCAAGGAAGAATGGGCAAGAACTTCAGTCTCTCAATGTGAAAAACTGATAGAGAAAAACCCCAAGCGACTTGCAGCTGTAATCGCAGCAAAAGGTGGCGCTACCAAGTATTAACTTAAGTGGGCCGAATATTTTTGCACACCCCACTTTTCATTTTTTTTTTTTCCAAAAGTTTAAAATACCCAATAAATTTTGTTCCACTTCACAATCGTGTCCCACTTGTTTATTATTCACAAAAATTTTTAAATTTTATATCTTTGTTTGAAGCCTGAAAGTTCAAGGGGGCCAAATACTTTCGCAAGGCACTGTATGTGTGTGTATTTTTTATTTATATATATATATATACACTCACCGGCCACTTTATTAGGTACACCATGCTAGTAACGGGTTGGACCCCCTTTTGCCTTCAGAACTGCCTCAATTCTTCGTGGCATAGATTCAACAAGGTGTTCAAGGTGCTCAATTGGTACCAAGGGGCCCAAAGAGTGCCAAGAAAATATTCCCCACACCATGACATCACCACCACCAGCCTGAACCGTTGATACAAGGCAGGATGGATCCATGCTTTCATGTTGTTGACGCCAAATTCTGACCCTACCATCCGAATGTCGCAGCAGAAATCGAGACTCATCAGACCAGGCAACGTTTTTCCAATCTTCTACTGTCCAATTTCGATGAGCTTGGGCAAATTGGAGCCTCAGTTTCCTGTTCTTAGCTGAAAGGAGTGGCACCCGGTGTGGTCTTCTGCTGCTGTAGCCCATCTGCCTCAAAGTTCGCCGTACTGTGCGTTCAGAGATGCTCTTCTGCCTACCTTGGTTGTAACGAGTGGCTATTTGAGTCACTGTTGCCTTTCTATCAGCTCGAACCAGTCTGCCCATTCTCCTTTGACCTCTGGCATCAACAAGGCATTTCCGCCCACAGGACTGCCGCTCACTGGATGTTTTTTCTTTTTCGGACCATTCTCTTTAAACCCTAGAGATGGTTGTGCGTGAAAATCCCAGGAGATCAGCAGTTTCTGAAATACTCAGACCAACAATCATGCCACGTTCAAAGGCACTCAAATCACCTTTCTTCCCCATACTGATGCTCGGTTTGAACTGCAGGAGATTGTCTTGACCATGTCTACATGCCTAAATGCACTGAGTTGCCGCCATGTGATTGGCTGATTAGAAATTAAGTGTTAACGAGCAGTTGGACAGGTGTACCTAATAAAGTGGCCGGTGAGTGTATATACATAATGTGTATATACACACACACACACTTGAACAGTTGAAACTGGAAGTTTACATGCTCTATATAAAAAGTCACATATGCATGATTTTCTCACTATCTGACATGAAATCAGACTAAACCTTGCCCATTTTTAGGTCAATTAGGAACCAAAATGAATTATATTTGCCGAAATAATGAGAGAGAATTTAAGGCTATTTTATTCCTTTCTGTAAACTCAAAAGTTTACATACACTAGGATTTTTATGCCTTTCAACAATTTGGGACACACCATATGATGATGTCATGTCTTTGGAAGTTTCTGCGTTAGAGACACATTTGTGGATGTACTTTAAATCACACCAGAAACACACTACTTCTGTGTGTAACATCATGGGAAAGTCTAAAGAAATCAGCCAAGATATCAGGAAGAGAATTGTGGATTTGTACAAGCCTGGATCAACCTTGGATGCAATTTCCAGATACTTGAAGGTGCCTCGTTCATCTGTACTAACAAATATAAACAAGTACAAACAAGATGGGAAGGTCCAGCCATCATACTGCTCAGGAAGGAAACAGATTCTGTTTCTCGGAGATGAACGTGTTTTGGTCCGACATGTGCATTTCAACCCAAGAACAAAAGCAGAAGACCTTGTGAAGATGCTAGCGGAAGCTGGCAAGATTGTGTCATTATCCACAGTGTAACGAGTACTGTATCAACATGGGCTGAAAGTCCACTCTGCCAGGAAGAAGCCATTACTCCAAAAGAAACATATAAAAGCCAGATTAATGTTTGCAAATGAACACAGGAACAAAGACCTACATTTTTGGAGATGTGTCCTGTGGTCTGACAAAACTAAAATTGAAATTTTTGGCCATAATTATCATTGTTATGTTTGGAGGAAAAAGGGAGAAGCTTGGAAGCCTAAGAACACCATCCCAACTGTGAAACACTGGGGTGGCAGCATCATATTGTGGGCTTGTTTTGCTGCAGGAGGGACTGGTGCACTTCACAAAATAAATGGCATCATGAGAGAAAAAAGATTATGTGGCAATACTGAAGCAACATCTCAAGACACCAGTCAGGAAGTTAAAGCTTGGATGGAAATGGGTCTTCCAGATGAACAATGACCAGAAGCATACTGCCAAACTGGTTGCAAAGTGGCTTAAGGATAACCAAGTCAATGTTTGGGAGTGGCCATTGTAAAGCCCTGATCTCAATCCTATCGAAAATGTATGGTAAAAGCTGAAAAGGCAGGTGCGAGCAAGGAGACCTACAAACATGGCTCATTTACACCAGTTCTGTCAGGAGGAATGGGCCAAAACTACCAACTATTGTGAGAAGCTTGTGGAAGGATCCAAAATGTTTGTCCCAAGTCCTACAGTTTATGGGCAATGCGACCAATTACTAATTAAATGTATGTGAACTTTTGACGTTACAGAAAGTAATAGAAATGCCTTAAATTCTCTCTCATTTCGTCATTTGGCAAATATAAATAGTTGTGGCTCCTAATTGACCTAAAACGGGTGAGATTTACTCTGATTTCATGTCAGACAGTGAGAAAACATGAATGTGTTTTATATATATATATATAAATATAATATATATATTTTATTATATATATTATATATTATAATATATATATATATATATATTATATTATATATATATTTTACACATATACAAACACGCACGCAAGTATTAAACACGTCACAAATTTTCTAAGTAAATATATTTCTAAAGGTGATATTGACATGAAATTCTCAACAGATGTTGGTAACAACCCATCCAATCCACACAGACAAGGAGATCAAACCATAGATGTCCATAAATTATGTGGAATAATGAGAAATTACGTGTTTTTGTTGGAGTTTCCACTGTACGCTTTAATTGACAAGTTCTCTATACTGTTGGGTGTAGGGTAAAAAATTACAGCCACATTATCACTACTATATAGTGACATAATATAACTGACCAAACCAGTATACCAAGACCAATATCACAAATAATATACAAAGACCAAATAATGCCTCCACATATCACTACTATATGGTAACTTTTACTCAGCAAATCAATTTACCAAGAACAATATTACCAATAACAATGTACAAGAACTAAATACTGCGACATATCACTACCATAAAGTGTCTGAATAAAACCATCATATGGTTACTGAATATAAATCATTACACTAAGTCTAATATTGCCACCATATAGTGGTAATTAAAAGTTGTGATTACAGTGCAGTTACATCTAGTAACTCACAAGTGACTTCATCTATGACTGGAGTTGTTCATTTTCCCTTTCCTTTTCCATCCAGTCCAGAGCGCCATGATGACCACTCGTCCTTCCCGAATTCACAACACGAAAACTTGTGACTCCTCACTTTTCTAATATCTTCCCATCCTCTCTATACAAACTCTCCATCCATAGTGCCCCAAATGGTTAAAATGAACTCCTTGGTGCCCCACAACTTAACTGTACCTGCAAACAGTTAGGGTGCTTTCACACGGTGCGTTTTTTCAATGCGTTTTTTTGTGCAGTAAGGCACCGCAATCAATGCTGTACATTGCTGCACAAAAATCGCGGTAAAATGGCGGTAATTACCGCGATTTTTGCCACGATTTTTGTGCAGCAATGTACAGCATTGATTGCTGTGCCTTACTGCACAAAAAAACGCATTGAAAAAACGCACCAAAAACGCACCGTGTTAAAGCACCCTTAAAGTACTCTTAGACAGTTATAGGGCCCCATTTGTATCCCCAGTAGGTAAGTAGGTAGACCCTCAGTATAGTAAATAGGTACACACCACATTAAGTAGGATGCACCCCCTCACCCACAAAAAAAAAATAGACAAGTAGATAGGTAGACGTTGCTATTCCTGGCATTTCTAGTCCACAAGCCTAAAGTCCAGTGCATTAGGCTTAAGGTCTAGAACAGGCAGCAGCGCCGGCGGCGTGATGACGTGACGTCGTTGTGCCGCCTGCACATGGCAGGGAGCACATTGCTGTATCTGACCCGCTGTACTTTTTGAATTGCATGTGCTTCCCGAGGATGTGCATGCAATTGAAATACTCGGCACGGTAGAAAAAAGCTGTTCTTTTTACCATGCCTATGAAACAAGAGGGCGGGAGCTGCCAACACAAGAAGGTCCCCCCTTGTTTTTTTGGCCAGAAACTGTACAACTGTACCAACTCGACTGCCTTAACGGTAACCCTGTATATATACAATTATATATAGGACAAGTGTGTATAAATGTTATGTAGGGGGGGGTGTGTATACATATGTTATGTAGGGGAGGTGTATATAGGGCAGATGTGTATTAATATACTGTTATATAGGGGAGGTGTAGATTAATTTGTTATATAGAGGAGGTATGTGCATAGATACATTGATTTTTTTGGAGCTATATATAGGGCACAGGTAGATCAATATGTTTTATAAAGCTGGTGTATCATACCTCCCAACTTTTAGAGATTGCAAAGAGGGACACATCAGGCCACACCTCTAACCACACCCAAAAACATGACATCACACCAAGACACACCTCTAACCACGCCTCCACACATACATGCCAACTTTTTAGACAGGCAAAAAGGGAGACATTTTCAGGATTGCTTTGTATCCAATGATGAGATATTAAGTAAGTTGTTATGTAATATACAGCGAGGAAGCAATCAGATACTTTTTACAGCAAGATAGTCAGTTTATTGATGCAAATCTGTTTCCTAAATGAAAAAGAGGGACATTTATAGAGCTAAGAGGGACAAGGGTTAAAAATAGGGACTGTCCCTCCAAAATAGGGACAGTTGGGAGGTATGGTGTATATTAATACAATGTTAGATTGGGGAGGTGTAGTTCAATACAGTGTTGTGTAGGGGAGATATGTGTATACATTGATATATATGGCAGGTGTATATTAATACGTTGTTATACAGGGGAGGTGTATATTTATACATTGTTATACAGGGGAGGTGTATATTAATACGTAGTTATACAGGGGAGGTGTATATTAATACATTGTTATACAAGGGAGGTGTATATTAATAAGTTGTTGTACAGGGGAGGTGTATATTAATATGTTATACAGGGGAGGAGTAAATAAATACGTTGTTATACAGGGGAGGGGTTTATTAATACGTTGTTATACAGGGGAGGTGCAGATAAATACGTTGTTATACAGGGGAGGTGCAGATAAATACGTTATATAGGGCAGGTGTATATTAATACGTTGTTATACAGGGCAGGTGTATATTAATACGTTGTTATACAGGGCAGGTGTATATTAATACGTTGTTATACAGGGCAGGTGTATATTAATACGTTGTTATACAGGGCAGGTGTATATTAATACGTTGTTATACAGGGCAGGTGTATATTAATACGTTGTTATACAGGGCAGGTGTATATCAATACGTTGTTATACAGGGCAGGTGTATATCAATACGTTGTTATACAGGGGAGGGGTATATTAATACGTTGTTATACAGGGGAGGGGTATATTAATACGTTGTTATACATGGGAGGTGCAGATAAATACGTTGTTATATAGGGCAGGTGGATATTAATACGTTGTTATACAGGGGAGGTGCAGATAAATACGTTGTTATATAGGGCAGGTGTATAAATACATTGTTATACAGGGGAGGTGCAGATAAATACGTTGTTATATAGGGCAGGTGTATATTAATACATTGTTATACAGGGGAGGTGCAGATAAATACGTTGTTATATAGGGCAGGTGTATATACTCTTGTCATACACGGTGATTGCACTTGTTATAGGGATTGTCTTTGTTCTTGTTTCAGACCCTGCAGCTGTGGACGTGCAGCTCTTTGATGTCTCTTCTCTGTGTGATGTCCTCAGGCGTTATCTTCAGGATCTGCGCAGCTCTTCTTTTATCTATCCTGTGCTCTGTGCTGAGCTGAAATGTTCTGCAGACGGTGAGTGACCTGTGCCCTCAGTAGTTTTTCCTGCGCTGCTGTGTGATTTACACAATCTGCAAAGCTTATCACATCTGGATGATTCACTTGACACGTGCGTTTACACTGTATATTGTTCAGTGGCACTTGTGCAGAATTTTTCTCATGTCTGAAAAAGGAGGCGCGACTTTCAAATTGCTTTTGAGTTTTCTTTCTAGGGGTTCAGCCTCACACAATCATGTTTTATGCATTTTTGCACCCATATTACTGCCAAGTGGCCTGGTCCGACCATTAGTATATTTGCATGAAACTGGCTAAATAGCAGTTCTGAACAACGTACGCCTGAGTTCATTAGTGTGCGCCAAATTATTCCATAGGTGTAAGATGGGTTTTGGACATATATTGTTCACCACTCTATTCCTTGGTACACCCTGAACTGGGTCACCATTGTTAAAGTGTCTTGGTTCAGTACATGTAGCACTGTATGATATTGTGCCAGATGAAGGTCCAATATTTCACTTTAAATAATGTAGTCAGTCACCCCCAATAACTGTGCAGTGGTCTATTCCATGGTTATTCAATGGCCCAGTGTATTGTAGAACAGACTATTGTATACAGATAGTGGGGGCTTCTGACTACAGACAGAAACAGTGAAGTCCGTTATCCTAAACACCCAAACTACTCCAATGACCCTACTCTTCTTAAAATAACAAACCGACCGAAAAAATCAAATATGACAGGACCTTTTGTTTTATACATATCTATAACATAAAAGGTTCTTTATGAGTTCATCATTTTACGCAAGTCAGTTAATGTTTAGTTTGGGGATACGTTCCCCAGACTGGGTGCTACACAGTTACTACTAGCATTATCTGTTATACAGCACAAAGGCAGGAGAAAATCATTCAGGCCCAGTTTTGTATGAACAAATTAAATTGTGCTCCAGAACAGGAAAAAAACAACTTAAATTTCCTTTATTTAGAATCGGACTTGATGTAAAAAGAAATTTGCACATTCAATCCAGGCAAATAGCATTCAGTTCATGGTTATAAAGGAGTTCCTGTCACTTATAGCACATTTCGGTCACAATGTGACCTTTCTCTATGGAACCTCTCCTGTATGCGTCCTGGATTGAGATAGAGCTTTAGGGTATGTTCACACAGCGTCTTCAGAACGGACCCAGAGACGCATCTAACAATTAGCAGTGAATTTATTACTGCCGGTGATGACAGACACGCAGCGGCGTTCACATGAGAGATCCGCTGAGTATTTGCATCGCACCTGTCGGGTCTGTCTTTCGGATGCAATCCAAGAAATGACATGAAATTCTTTGATCGCATCCGAAAGACGGATCCGACAGGCGCGAGGCAAACACACAGTCCCATTTTTATGTTAAACACATTTTTTAGGAATTTGTTTTTCTTTTTACATTTTTCATCACTTTCAATATTTTTTTTTTAACAATTCTGAAGTCTTGCAGTTTTTTCACTTTGGCCACTAGGCCTTGTTTGCACTGCTTTAACAGCAGTCAGAGACATGCTTTACAGTAGCTTCATGCACATAGGAGACTTAAGACTAACTCAGTCCCATTCACTTCTATAGGAGAGTTTTCTAGTCATGCTCTTTGACCTGGGAAGAAATCAGTGTGCAGGGAGAGAGAGAGGGTGAACTGTGATTATCTCCTTTTGTGACTGGTGGATCCTGTGTTATCTATTCACACTGGTGTTTGACCCTTTTTGTGCTGATAATGAGCAGACAACTGAGAATCTTTCTGTACAGAACAGGAAGTGTCAGATGATTATTAGGCTTAGTGGCCAAAGTGAAAACAGCAGGACTTAAGAATTATTAAAAAATATTAAAAGTGATATGGAAAATGTAAAAAAAAAAATAACCAAAAATACTTTAAAAATTTGTTGAACATAAAAATGTGAGTTAAAAAAAAAGTCATTTTTGATGACATTCCCATTAAGCCATGCCTCTTTGTTGAACAATTTTCAAAAGTGTAAAAAACACATGCAAGGTACATATGGACATGTGGAATGTCTGTACCTGATGAAGATCTGATAACTCGCTTTATGTAGTGTCATCAGGAACCCCCTCTCCCCAATATCTCTGTGCAGTGGTCTGTATCATGTGATTCAGTTAGACATTGGCCCAGTGTGTTATAGAACAGACTATTGTATACTGAGAGTGGGGGTTTCTGAGTACAAATGAAAACCGTGACGTCCGTTACCCCAAATTCCACTCTTTTCCAAACCAACATAAAAAATTTAATTTGTTGGGAATTGTTGGTTTACTAATCACTGCTATTGTCCGGTCATAAACAACTATGAAAGCTCATATAAACATAGAAATCACTGCAAAATAAGTAAACTTAATCCACGACTGTATACTTTAAAACATAACTTTTAATTAAATATTTTTAATATTTCAAAAAATACTCCTCAAAAAGATATATCCGGGTCAAAGAGATAAAAATGCATATGGACTTACCACAGTCATAAATGGTCCTAACGATTCTCCAAAGGGTGACAATCGGTAAACGATTTGCACAAGGTGACAATCTCCTGCCGAAGCTCAAAATACTGTAAATGAGGACAAACATTGGATATGGTTTCTCACGCTAATGAATCCCTTAAAGGGCACTATCCCTAAGCGGAGAAAACACCCCGAAAAGGGCGACCCAACACAATGACCGTCTCCTAACCCTATCTCTCACCCTGTGAATAAAACATAACGTAAACACCCGTCTGTGTTTCATCCATAAATTGGACTCGTCAGTGGGAAAAATAATAGTGACTTACACCATAGTGAGAATAGAAGATAGGGCCCAAGAAAAACCTGTGTATGACAGGGCAGGATCAGTCTCAATGAATCATCAAAAGAGGAGCTTATTGGAGGGAAAGGAGTCCTCCAACTCCTCCCCTACACACCCCATGTAACACAAAGTATATATGTCACAGGGTACAAGCAATGAACAATTCTCATTTTAGTGAATCACGACAGGTGGTTTATCAGGTATAGATAATATCTCCTATCGATCAAGGACAAATCTAGCTTCGATTGGTTAATCACCCTCCAATCCGGAGTCCCCCGACCAAAGGTATGAGAAAAGTATGTTACCAGGGGCAAGTATAAAGATATCCAACCAAGGCAACCTACTCTCACAATCAGGATAAATAGTGAAGATATCCTCCATACTTACTACTATAAGCACAAGTACATGTAATCAGTAATGCTGTTGGATATTTTGCCAAGTTGGAGCCTTCCACAACACACCGCACGTGCGCAGGTCATCATCAATGCGCACACGCAGTGTAACGCCGCATTCTCCTGACTCTAAAGCGCAAGTACCTATTCCTTTCGTTACATATGTATAATGCGCTACCAAACATCGCATGATAATAATGGTCTACATCGTAAAAAAGCACCTCAACAACCCGACGCATTAGTAAAAGAGAGAACATATCCCAGGTGCATATATTCCCCATGATATATAGTATATGCAAGGCAGCACAGCGATGGCATAATGTGCAAACATATTAATTGTATACATCTTATGGACAATATACAGGATTGTTTGTTTATCCAGCTCACTTATGTAAAAGGTGATATGTGCATTCATCATTTTACAGAAGTCACTTAATACTCAGTTTGGGGGTACGTCCCATACCACCTAAAACTAGCCTGAATGTGTGTGAGGTCTCCCTCAGATGTCAAAGGGATTTGATTCTTTTGCTATTGTAGGTTATGTTCCCCTTAAAACCAATCATCTGAAATCCATATATTAAACCTAGGGAAATAACCACAGTGACCAATCAAGGGGGCGCATAGTTAGTCTCTGTCTACACAGCACAGGATTACAGTCCGATTTTTAAGCGGATTCAGTATTTAGAATCTGCAAAAATCCGACACTGATCCTGTGCCCATAGATTGCAATAGAAAATCCGTGCTGTAGTCTACACAGCATGGATTTTCTACTGAGAGATTTCTAAACTGCCGGCCCTCCGCTGCAAAACAGAATATGTTCTATCTTCCATTGGATTCCCGTACAGTTATCTACTGGGGAGGTGGGAAATCCGAAAACCTGCTGTAGTTTGTATCGCAAACCTGTACCGAAAACTGGCAGTGGGTTTATTGCAAACCCGCGCCAATTTTGGACGGCAATTTAGCATTTGCTGTGTAAATGTAGCCATGGAGTAGTGATTACTTGGCTTGCATCCTGTGAAGACGCAATCTAAAGCTTCGCATGTACTTCCTTTGACCCTATAGCGGTTTGTGATAATCTGTGACAATTTACAGTCTACCAGTTAGCAGCACATTGCTGAGGGTTTAGGACAAATACAGATGAAACACAGGATTACTCCATACGGTTCCTGGAGCTGGACTGCAACATGTACAGGCGGAATAAATAAGATGGCACCTTAAGAATACGAGGACGTTTAGTCAATTACAAGTAACAAGATTAGCAGCAATTAGAACAAAAGAGGTTGTCACTTCCATGGAAACCTGTCTCCAGGGTGTAGGGAAACTTCTCTGTGTAATTAGTAGCGTCCCCTCCTTTGCTAAAGTGCTCACACAATCTGGACTACAGTAATGCAGTATGTGGGTAGTCAGAATGTGACATGAGTGCGGGCAAAGCTGACCATAGATGGGACTGGTCATAGCCAAGGAGATACTTGAATGCAGACTAGGAATAGCTGATCCTAGTTAAAATAACTCTGTGAAAAGCCTTAGATATGATCCAGGACTAGTTATGATCTAAGGACCAGGTGTGATCCAGAAGTAGTTGTCATTATGGTGAGCCTCAGGTTCAGTCCAGGACTAGTTACCTTTACAAACCAAAAGTGACGGACAATCAAATCGGAAAAGCAGCAGCCATCAACAGAGACAATCTACTTACATACAAAAAGACCCAGAATGAAGGAGTGCCCCTAGTTGTCACCTACAACCCACAGCTGGAGATCCTAGGAAAAATTGCCAAGGAACTCCAACCTGTGCTACATAGAGACAACAGACTTAAAGAAATATTTACAGTCTCCCCTCTCCTTTCCTTTCGGCAACCACCAAACCTGCGGCGTATTATTGTCCGGAGCGCTCTGAAGGCCCCAACTGAAAATGGCACCTCACCCTGCCTGCAGAACAGGTGCAAGACCTGCAGGCACATCCACACCGCTGTCAGTGTACCTGTCCCATAGTCCCAGCAGGTGCACAGAATTAGGGGGACATTTTCCTGCAGGTCTAGCAATGTGGTGTATCTGATCATGTGTGTGCAATGTCCCATCACAGGCCTTTATGTGGGGGAAACAGGGCAGAGACTCAGCCAGCGCATGAATTCACACAGATCCACCATTAATAGCAGAACTGATCTCCCAATGGCTGCACACTTTTCCAGAGAGGACCACTGTATTAAAGATTTGAAGATTATGGTTTTAATGGGACATTTTAAAACACAACGGGAGAGAAAGGAATGGGAATTTAAATTAATGCAAAAATTTAAAACTCTGCAACATGGACTAAATATCCATGCCAGCTTCATGTCAAACTATGTGTGAACTGTGAGAGCCACAAATCACACCTGAGAGCAAAGAGATAAGAGGAGGAATTACTGATCCCTCTGTCATGCTCACAAGTTTCCAGATGGTTTATTTCTTGACCTGTTGTAAATGACTTCTCTGTTTATATTGCATTTTGTTATTTTAAAAGACTCTAAGTTTCTTTGAAGGTCCATGTCTTATGTGTATAAAATGTCTGAATTTTCAGTTTCTTGTATAACATCATGTCTGAAGAAGAGAGCTGGTACTCTCGAAAGCTCACCATCAAATAAACTCAGCCTCAAAAGGTATCGCCTGATTTCTTCACTCTTCTACTATTTCTATGGCTAATACGGTACAACATTATACTACTTGTTACCATTATGCAAGACCCACTTCCAGGACTTGTTATTATTACTTGGACAGTATGTGAGATCCAAGACCAGTCTTCATTTTGTGAACATTAATTATAATTCAAGACTAGTTCTCAATATATAAGCCTCAATTGTAATCCAGTCCTAATCATCATGTGCATATGAGCATTGATCCTGGACTAGTTTTCATTATGTGAGCCCCAATTGCAAAACAGTACTAGTTATCATAACTTGAGCCCCAGATATCATTCAGAACTGGTTATAAGTACGTGAATATGGGGTTTGATCCAGGACTAATCATCATTATATGAGACAGAGGCATGTTACAGTTATTAAGTAATTATTAGGTATCGTTAAGAGTAGCTATCATTTTTTTTTTAAACCCCAGGTATAATCAAGGGCTAGTTATGTAAACCTCAGGTATAATACAAGGCTAATCATAATGTAAACTTCGGGTATAATCCAGGGCTAGTTATCATAAAAACCCTAGATATAATCCAAAACTAGTTATCATATAAACCCCAGGTATAATACATGGCTAATCATCATGTAAACCTTGGGTATAATCCAGGGCTAGTTATGATGTAAACCATAGGTATAATCAAGGGCTAGTTACCATGTAATCCTCGAGTGTAATCCAGGGCTAGTTATCATGTAAACCCCAGGTATAATCCAGGTTTAGTTATGTAAACCTCAGGTATAATCCAGGGCTAGTTACATGTAAGCCCCAGGTATAATCCAGGGCTAGTTATCATGTAAACCCCAGGTATAATCCAGGGCTAGTTATCATGTAAACCCCAGGTATAATCCAGGGCTAGTTATCATGTACGCCCCAGGTATAATCCAGGGCTAGTTATCATGTAAACCTGGGATATAATCCAGGGCTAGTTATCATGTACGCCCCAGGTATAATCCAGGGCTCGTTGTCATGTACGCCCCAGGTATAATCCAGGGCTAGTTCTCATCTACGCTCCAGGTCTAATCCAGGGCTAGTTATCATGTACGCCCCAGGTATAATCCAGGGCTAGTTGTCATGTACGCCCCAGGTATAATCCAGGGCTAGTTGTCATATACGCCCCAGCTATATTACTGTAGTAAATTCCAGTACTCGTGTCTCTGTTGCTGGATGGTGACCCCCGAGAGAGGCCGTTCATAGTCAGGATGGGAGGGATACAATTCTTTGCATGTGTTTGTAGTAGGAAGCCCCCCCATGTGCACGTGGCCGGTGTCGAGCACTGATACTCACGTTACCGGTCAGGGGGGCCCAGGGGTCTGGCATGATATGAGAGGTCTAAATACTGTATATAGAACAGGTCAGGAAGCGGGGGCAGATTGATGTCTCTGACCAGACGCTGCCGGAGGGACCCCAGTTATCAGTGGTTGACAGCTGTGACCCCAGTGTTTCAGCTATGTTATCTGCTGTCCCTGGACTCTGCTCTGAGGTAGTCAGTGATGAGTGGGATGGATATATGGTGACCACTGTGGGAATGTGACATTATGTGTAATCTCTTGTGGTTGTGTCTGTCTGGTATAACACAGCTGCACAAAGATGCAGGATAGTTCCACACACTATAAGGGTGCTTTCACACGGGGAGTTTTTGGTGCGTTTTTGATGCATATTTTCAATGCGTTTTTTGTGCAGGAAGGCACAGCAATTAATGCTGTACAATGCTGCATAAAAATCGCGGTAATTACCGCGATTTTACCACGAATTTACCGCGATTTTTGTGCAGCAATGTACAGCATTAATTACTGTGCCTTCCTGCACAAAAAACGCATTGAAAAAACGCGCCGTGTGGAAACACTCTAAACCTGCTGACATTTTGTCTCATTACCATAAAATCAAACTCAACTCTACACACCTTAAGTAGTGCTCTCCTCAAGGAGAGATGTTCACCTTTCTCAGCCACTCAATGCCTCCCACTCAGCCAAGCCAGTATCACTCTGCTCTACACTGATGAGGGGCAAATACCCCGAAACAGCTGTATGTAGATGAGTGATACTGACTTGGCTAATATTCCTTTTGCTTCTTAAAGATTCGGTGAATCAGAAGCAAATTGAGGATTTGTTACATCCAACAGAGGGCGCATAAGCTTCCCAGCTCCTTTCCCATAATGCCTTGTGATATGCAGATGCTTAGTAGAGGGCAAAAAGGCAATCTCAACTCTACACACCTTTTTTTTTATAACTGTATATTTATTAATAATTTTTCAACATAAGACATAGAAAATATCTTGACATTTGACATATTATGAAACAGCCACATACAGAAAAACATACCACATTTTTTGAAGACATCCTGAGAAGGTGAGTAAAAGCAGCTTTTCCAAATCAACATTTCCTAGTATGACTAACCATACAGTATAATATCCAGGAATCGATAAACATCGCTAACTCACAGTCTTCAGGGAAGCGTTATCCCCCATTTTACAAGACAAGGACAGCATTACAGTAGGGGATAGCACAAGAGGATGGGGTGGAGGGGAGAGGGGTGGGAAGAAGGGTGTTGCCATGAGTATCAGCTCAAAAGGGTAGGAGATGGAGCACATCCAAGCCGCCCCATACTTTATCAAATATGTCTAACCTGTTATTCAAGGTTGCCGATAGATATTCCATTCGGCGAACTTCCTCTGACTGTTGGTATAGTTCGCTAATTGAGGGAGGGGAAGTCTGCCTCTACATTCCCGGGGATTAAACCCTTGCAGCAGTAAAAAAAGTGTCTCATCAGGGTGCCCTTGGGCTTAGACAGGCCCGACACCGGATGTTAAGCAAGTAGGTGAGTGGGTCTATGGGTATCCTCACACCGAGGAGGTCGGCGGGAAGTCCCGCACACGACCCCAAAAGGGAGAAAGGATCGGGCAACCCCAAAAGATATGTGGGAGCGTGCCTACCGCACGGTTACACCGCCGCACATGTTAGGAATCTGTGGGTTCCATTTATGTAAGACATCAGGGGTGTGGTACCAGAAAAACAAAAATTTTTATACAAATTCTCCCTGTGGGTGATAATGCGGAGGACTTCGCCGCCGCCCCCCAAAGGGGCCTGCCAAGTCGCATAGGGGAGCGCCCTGCCCGATATGTTTCCCATCTTGACATGTATTTATGCCTTAGTTCCTTATCCGGGGCTGGATTCTGGAGAATTGCATATATTGCGGAGATGAGCCCTTTTGTGGATACCCCAGCTTTGCATAACATCTCAAATTGAGTAGGCGGCGAAAGTCTGTTAGTGCCATAGATTGAGGAGAGGAGGTGGCTAATTTGAAGGTAATGGAAGCTCGAGCGGGGAGGGAGGTCGTATGTAGTCTGGAGGGTCTGGAACGGATCAGTTTTCTATTTTCGGCCCTCCGTGATGTCCACAAATCTGAACAAGTCATGCCCAGCCAAGGTCGAGCGAAAAGACCAGACGAATTTCCCCGGTAAGAGGGGGTGCATTTAAAGGAGGACATCGGTGAGGCCTTAGAGGCAAGCGGAAATTTGGGTCGGCAGTATTTCCAGATCTGTAGCGTGAATTGATGGGTCCCAGCAACGGGCCTCCCTTTCTGGGAGGGGACGCGAGTGCCAAAAGGAATGCATTGGGATGCGTAGGGGCCACCCTAATTTTTCTATCTCTGCCACTTGGAGTAGGCTCTTAACGAGGACCAGGGCGGGTATGCCCCGCAGGTGGGTAGAAAGTAGTAGTTCAGGATATTGGGTACTGCTAGGCCCCCTCTCTGTTTACTGGCCATAAAACACCTCTTTTGACACTCTGTGGTGCCCTTGTGCCTTTCGAAGTTTAGTATTGCTGCTTGCAATGATCTCAGTTCGGCCAGGGGATCCCACGGGAAGGTCTCAAATAAATAAAGGAGTTTAGGGAGAATGCTCATCTTGACTGATTAACCCTGCCGAAAAATGAAATCGGGAGGGAGTTCCACTTCAGGAAAAGGGCCCCCTCAGTTCTCTAAATAGTGGGGGATATTTAAATCTTATATAGTGTTTCATATCGATTTGTTATTTGAATTCCCAAAGTACTTAAGCGAATGTTCTTCCAGTGTATGAAAATTGCTTTTAAGGGAGTCTGATATAGTCGGTGGTAAATTAATGGGGAGGGCCTCCGATTTAGAGGAATTGACTTTATAGCCGGACACTATCCCAAAAGTTCTTAGCAGGGAGTGGAGGTTGGGGAGGTAGTTTGGGGGGCCGAAAGAGTTAGGAGGATGTCGTCCGCGAAAAGGACAGTTGTATTCTTTACCCCTCACCCTAATCCCCCTAATATCCGGGTTGGCCTTATAGCTCCCGGGCCAGTGGCTCTATGCACAGGGCAAATAGGAGAGGGGACAAGGGACACCCTGTCTCTTTCCCGTTCTTTATCCAGAACCTTTTGGCGTGCAATGGGTAATTTAATCATTGCCGAGGGCGTAGCATAAAGGCCTCGAATCGCGGTCAAGAAGGCGCCCGAGAAGCCAATTGCCGACAAGGTCTCAAACATGAAAGGCCAGTTTAGCCTATCAAAGGCCTTTTCTGCATCAAGGCTAAGGATAAGTGCCTGTTGATTTTGGGTGTTCGCAATTTCTATTAGGTCAATGGTCCGCCTAGTGTTGTCTCCCCCCTGTCTAAATGGGACAATCCCACCTGGTCTCTGTGAATGAGAGAAGGGAGCCATTGATTTAGCCTATTAGCCGGGGATTTTTGTGTAAATTTTTAGATCTGAATTAAGAAGTGCTATGGGCCCGGAAAACTGGCACTGTCTGCAGGGTCTTTTCCGGGCTTAGGGGTGAGGGAGATGTGGGAGAGGGTCATAGATTCTGGTAGAGGGGAAACCCCCCCCAAAAGGGAAATTTAAACAATTGGAGCATGTGGGGAGCAAGGTTTCGGAATACACTTTGTAATATATATATGGAAGGCATCTGGGCCCGGGGCCTTCCCTGAAGGGAGTTGTTTCAGGACATCCGTTGTTCCTCCCCTATCAATAGGGGCATTGAGAAGGTCATGAGCTTCAGGCGGGAAGGGAGGGAAGGGGCATTTTTGCAGGAAGTCCTTAATTTGCTTCTGAGCCTCATTTTTGGGGCAATTCTGGGGGGAGAGAGTACAATTTAGAAAAGTAATCTAGGAAGATGTCAGCCCTCGTTTTCGGGTCATAACGCAATGTCCTGTATGGTCACGAAGCGCGGATGGGATGGATTTCACAAATTTTCTTTTAAGCTGCCTAGCCCAAAAACGTATGGGCCTTATTACCAAGGTATAAAATCGTGCTTGAGTATACCAACAGTTTTTCTACCCCAGCGTAGCTAAGTCCTTTAGGGCCTGCGAGTTGCCACTATAGACGCCAGGGTCGTTACACTGGGATGCATAGTCATCTTTTCTCGAGATCCCTGAGGAGGGTGGGAGAGTCAGAGCTCTCTCTTGCTATCTTTTTTGGTCTAGAGCCTAATGCAATGCAATGACCCGGGAATACAGCTTTTTTGAGCCCCCAAAGGGGAAGAGAGAGAGGTTTTCCGTGCCTGTATTGGCTCAAAATAAGAGGCAAGCGCGTCTTGCAACTTTTGCCTATGTGCCTGGTTTTTGACTAGAGCTTCATTTAATCTCCCCGTGGCATGAACGCCAAGGGGATTCCTGGTAGTCAAGCTCGACCATGACCGGGGCATGATTCCCACCATGTGATCGGCTCAATATTGGAGCCTTTCAGCAGTCGGAGAGTTAGAATGTTGCCAAAAAAGTAGTCTAGTCTGGAGTGGGATTTATGGGGTTTGGGGTAAAAGGTGAATTCCCTGTCCTTGGGGTGCCCTACTCTCCACAGATCATAAAGGGAGTGTGCTCCCAATCGCCTTACGGAAGGCCATAGACAACCTATTCTGGGCTGGGGGATTTCCCCTGAGTGCGGCCCTATCCATGGTTTTTTCTGAGAAGGTCAGGTTGAAGTCTCCTCCCCCCCAAAAGTAGGGCGGAGGGTGGGGAATTTTGAAAGTTTGGCAAGGACCCTGTTCAAAAAGGACACCTGTGAGGTGTTAGGGGCATGATATTGCATAGCACAACAGGTTTGCCGTACAAAGTGGCCTGTAGAATAATATACTGCCCGCGGGATCAATTTGAGATGTCGTGACCTGCATGGGACATGAGTTGGCTATTTTAATATGGCCGCGCCAGCCTTCTTTCGTTCATTTAAACGCCGAAAAGGCCGTTGAAAGTGGCTTTGCCCAAAATTAAAGGATCCGTGGAATTGTAGTGGGGGCTCCTGAAAGAAAACAATATCCGCTTTCAGGTTTTTTGCATTCCTGGAGCGCTAATCGCCTCTTCACATTAGGGAAATTTAGGCCTTAAAGTTTAGTGTCAGAACCTAACCATAATGTTTATCTAAAGGATGCGGCTCGCCGGGTTGGGACAGCAAGTACCTAGATAAATGAGCTGCCAGATATGGCCGAGAAGGGGAAGGAAGGGCGGGTGGGAAGGACACACAGGGGGAGGGGAAGACACAGACACCACAAATATAAACAAGGGGGAAAAAGGCTAAATCTCAAACCAGTAATCAAACTGGAAACTAGAAAAACAGGAGCTGAGCAGTCAGTAAATAAAATAAAAAAAAAAAAAAAAAAAAAAAAGAAAAGGGGGGGGGGGGGGGAGAAAAGAAACCCCCAGATGAGTGGCGTCTTGGTTTGCGAGGCTCGGGGGTTTAGTCCTAATAAAAGGGACCCGAGGAGACCTCCCGAGGGGGGCCAAAACACCCAGACCACAGCAGGGATCCCCCCGTACCGAGAAAAAAGTCACGCGCCCAGTAGCGGCACAAACAGGAGAGGTCACGCAGGTGACTTATCCAAAACCAAGGAGATAAAATGTATGAAGAACCACAAAAACCTCAATATAAGAACAGCTACTGCTTAACCGCAAACACATGCAGTAGGGAACAATTAGTGAACCCAGCCTTGCGAATACTGGAGGATGATTCACTTGTGAAATGATGGTGCAGTGGGGAAAAAGCCAAGCAGATGTAACTATTGGGTCGGCCGTGGGACAAGAAACCCCTTTCAGTGCGGTGGACTGCGTCTGGCTTTGTGGGCCGGAGGGGACCCCTAGGAGAGTGTCCTTTGGCAGACGAGACAGAGTGGCCACACGGTGGCGGGGGCGGTGGTAACACAGTCAGTTCCCAATCCCCTATATCCAGAACAGGGATCTGTAGCGCTTTGCAAAAGCAGGAAGGTCTTGCAGTGTCTTAAGAGTAGCTGAGCGCCCCTCAGAACGCTCATTCAGAGCAAAGGGGAAAAGCCATCTATATGGAATGTGTCTCTCTGTGAGGATGGCGAGGAGTGGGCTTAAGGTGACGCCCCTTTTGAAGGGGTGTGCAGGTAAGTCCTGAAAAAACTGGATGCTTGACCCCTGGAATGAATATGGCGCAGCTTCCTAGCTTTCTCCATGATCGCCTCCTTTTCTGTGTAATCGTGAAAGCAACATTAATGTCCCTTGGGAGCGATGTAGCGGACTTAGGCCTAAGCGCTCTGTGGGCCCTATCCAGCTTATAGGACCCAGGAGGGGAGCTCTCCCTTTAATTTGATTGAAGATGGAATCTAGAACGGGTGTACATCCTCGTCACCCTGGGCCTCTGGGAGGCCTCTGATTCGAAAATTACAAAATGCGACCCGATTGTCAAGATCTTCCCGGTGGCGGGCCATTTCCGTTAACCATGGAGATTTGATCTAACATTGCAGGATGCATTTGCGTGACATTTTTTGCGGGTATTGTCGTGATCCTCCTCTAACATCTCAACTCTGGAGGCAATCTGTTTAATGTCCTGTCTGATGCTGGAAATCTCATCTCTGCAGGCCTGTTTAACTTCTGAAACCAGGCTCAGCCAGTCTTCCTTAGTGGGGAGGTGCTGCGCCAGCTGCCACCCCCGATGGCTGCTTGCCCATGTGGGGCATGAGGCGCAGAAGAGCAGGCAGGCGATCCCAGCCATGATGGGGGTACACTATCAGAGTCTTTATGGGAGATTGAGAGGTTAGACCCCAAGTCCAGGCTGTCCCTATCTGCCGGGGGTGAGCCCAGTGGTGTGGTGTCAGTGGGCTGTCGGCTTGGGTGCTGTCTGAGCCCGGTGCAGGTGCTTTAGCAGCCATAGTGCTGTATAATGGCTGAGAGGGCAAGTGTCCCAGTGATTCTTGCTCAGTAGGAACAAACAGGAGGGGGAGGGGGCGCTCGCTGAGGCGGTACCTGCTCCGGTGATGTGTGATCCTGGGGCTGCGGGTGCCTGTGTGTTCCTGGGCTGCTCTGAGGGCCCTGGTGAGTGGCCTACACAGCGCTGCCCTCTCTTCTTCCAGCGCTCGGACGCTGCAGCTCCGGTCCTTTGGCGTGTGGGAGGCAGAGGGTAATGGCGCCGATGGTCCTGAACGCACCCCACGTGGCGGGCCGCGGAGAAGGAAGGCGTCTAGCGGCGTCCGCACTGCAAGGGGGGTCTGAAGTGTGCCCGATCTCTTCTCCTGCTGCTGGGACCTCCTTTTACCCATTTAGGGTGCTGGTACCGGCCGGGTTCCGTGCTTCTCAGCGGTTTGGTGCGGGAGCTCTTCACCATGCGTCCTACTCCATCGACTTCCGGTACCGCCTCTCAACTCTACACACCTTAACCGGTGCTCTCTTCAAGGAGAGATGTTCCCCTTGTTCCATAAAATCAAAAAGACTAAAATATTCCCCAAAGTAGTAAAAAGATAAGGGGTTAAAGAGCTCGTACTGTGGAGTTTAGTGGTAAATAGTACTACTGTG
>JAODAL010002592.1:95000-192314 GCA_025379985.1 Phyllomedusa bahiana
TAGTTCTGCAGAAAACTTTCCCCGTAACTGCATTGTTTCTGTTCGCTCCTAAAAATCAAAAAGTTTTAATTTTTATTATTTTTTTTTGTATTTTTTAAATTTACCCTTTTGGGTTTTTAATACGCCTGAATCCTTCTGGGGTCTGAATCAAATTTAAGCAGGGCCTTAATCAAAAACTGATTTCCCCGGTCTCTTCTAACCCCATTTCCCCAAAGTTGGGGCCCGACTGGACTTGGAACAAAATTCAGCTTTTTCTTCAACTCTACCCCAATGTTCAAAAACATTTTTACTCTTTTGCTTGGGCAGTGTTTTGTTCACCTAAATTGCTTTTAAAGATTGCATCATAAGATATAAAAAAAGCCTAATGTTACATTTTACTCAGTAAAAATTTTTAAATTAAAAAATGCGCCGTGTATGAGGGAGGGCAGGGGGTCTGAGTCGGATTCAGGGAGTCCCGGGGGTCGGGGGGTTTGGGGGAAATTTTTTAGTCGGAGTCGGGGCTTTGGCTTGCCACTCCACACCCTGGTATATATCGAGTATAAGCCGGGCCCCAGCCGAGGGACCTTTAATTTTTCCACAAAAACCGGGAAAAACTTAAAGGGCTCGAGTATAAGCCTAGGGTTTGGGAAAATTTTAGGCCCATGGGGAATTTTAAAAATTTAAAAATAGAAACCAATTAAAAATTTCATAGGCAGTTTAATTTTCCCCCAAAGGGAGGTATAGGGAGTTTAATTCCCCCAAAGGCAATATGGCGGGGATGGCAATTTAATGTCCCCCCCTAAGGGGAGAAAATAGGGACTAAGTTTCCCCCCTTGGCAAGGGTTATAGGGTGGTTTTTAAAAGGGCCCCCCCCCGGCAGGTTTTTACAGGTATAGGGGCCCCTAGGGGAGGGGTATAGGCATGGTATAGGTCCCCCCCCGGGAGGTATGGGGGGGTATAGGGGAGGGATATGTCCCCCCAGGCAGGCTTATGGGAGGGGGTTTGGGAGGTAAAAGTCCCCTTGGCAGGTATAGGCAGGGTTTTTGGCAGGTTTTAGTTTCCCCCCCAGGAAGGGTATAGGCAGGGTTTAAAATTTCCCCCAAAGGAGGCTATAGGCAGGTAAATGTCCCCCTAGGGGAGGGATAGGTCTTATAGGCAGGGACTTTTCCCCAAAAGGGAGGCTAAAAGGCGGTTTTAGGTCTCCAGGCAGGGATAGGGGGGTATAGGCAGATTTTAAAGGGCCCCCAGGGCCCGGGGGGGGGCCGGGATAAGGGGCCCCTTTGGGAGGATTTAGGTCCTAGGGAGGGGAAAAGGCGGGATATCCCCTAGGGAGGCTATAGCAGGTATAGGTCCGCTAGGGAGGGTATAGGCAAAGGGATAGAAGGGGTTTTTAAAAAAAAAACCAAAAAAAAAAACATTTTCCCGGCTCCCCGCTGCTCCCTCTCCCTCGCGCTTTGCCTCCTCGTGTGGCCCCCCCCGGGGCGGGTCTCCTTCCCCCCTTCTCGGGACAGGGCCCGGGGGATGTCCCTTTAGGCCGCGCCCCGCAGCGTGGAAATTTGCTGCCTGTGCCCGGGGAAAACCCCGGGTTTGGGCCGCCAGTGTGCGGCCGCCCGGAATTCCCCCCTTTCGGAGCAAAGGGGGGGCGCGGCTCTCTCTCCGCAGTGGGATCCCCCTCCTGCCCTGCACTTTGGGGGGGTTTGCAAAAAGGGAAGAGATCGCCCACAGCGCCTGGGCCAACGGCGCCCCGGGGGCTGTCAGTCTCGGGAATTCAGTTTTTATCGTTTTCCCCGAGGAGCCGAAAATTTTGCTAAGCGTCCCGCGGGGCCCGGGGGAACAACGCCCGGCCCGACATTGACTTTGAGTAAAAGCCCATGGGGGATTTTTTAGCACCCTTTTTTGTGCTGAAAAACTCCCGGGTTATACTCGAGTAAAATTTCCCCGGGATTTAGAAAAGTTATTAAATAACCCCCCTTTTTGGGGGATCCCACGTAACATTAAAATCCCTTGGGAAAACCCCTTAAGGGGGCATGATATGATGCATGTTAGGAACTCTTAATGGGTAAGAGGGCCCAAATGTTTTGACTCCATGGACCCTGAAATTCCTGATAACTGTCCTAGCCCTATATACTAAGGCTCTGTCTACACGGCAATGTTAAAATGCCGTTTGAAATCTGACAGCATTTTAACATCGCCGTACCACTTTTTTTTGGGGGCCGGCCCTGTACATAGAAGTGTACTAGTAACACAGCGCATTATAGAAAATCCTTGCTGTGTAGACTATAGCTTGGATTTTCTATTGTGGTCTATGGGCACTGGTTACTGTCGGATTTTTGAGGATTTTAAATACTGAATCCATTTAGAAATGCAACCAAAAACCAGTGCTGTGTAGACGCGGCCTAAAGCTACAAAAATAGCTGCAGGTATCAGAGGAATAGAAGATAGCTATCTGCAATACATAAAAAAAATACTGACTGCAAAGAAAAGAGGAAAGCCGGCAGCTGATGATAGAGGAATAGAAGAAAGGTGGCTGCAGTGAAGAGGTACCTTTGCTGGTTGTTTAGCAGGAAGACCACGCTGATGTAAATGGTTACGAATGGTCTGACGCGACACTTGGTTGTCTCTCACCTCCCTTAAATGTGCCTGGAGTTGTGCGGCATCCATCATCCGGTTCTGCAGGGCATTGGTTACAATGAAGCGGTCATCAGTGTGTGATGGAGCCAAAGGACGTTCACTTCTTTGCCTTTCTGTGACTCTTCCAGTCACAGTAACCTGTTGATGACGCTCTGTGACACTCTAAGCTCAGTAGCCACTTCCATCTGAGAGCATCCTGCTTAAAACCTTGCAATGGTAAGGTACTGTTGATCAATTGTAAGGAGTTGTGCCAAAACCGAAGAAAGCTGGCTGCCCTGAATAACGAATTGCTGGCTGCAGTGAATAGAGGAAAGTGGGCTGCAATGAATAGAGAACTACAGCAATGCTGACTGTATTGAATGGAGGACAACAGCAATGCTGACTGTATTGAATGGAGGACAACAGTACAGCAATGCTGACTGTATTGAATGGAGGACAACAGCAATGCTGACTGTATTGAATGGAGGACAACAGCAATGCTGACTGTATTGAATGGAGGACAACAGCAATGCTGACTGTATTGAATGGAGGACAACAGCAATGCTGACTGTATTGAATGGAGGACTACAGCAATGCTGACTGTATTGAATGGAGGACTACAGCAATGCTGACTGTATTGAATGGAGGACTACAGCAATGCTGACTGTATTGAATGGAGGACTACAGCAATTCCGGATGCAATCAATAGAGGAATAGAGCAGTGCCGGTTGCAATGAATAGAGGAAAGCCAGCTGCAGATAGTAGAGGAAAAGGTGGCTGCAATAAGAAATAACAAATTACTGACTGCATTGGATAAAGGAAAGCCAGATGCAATAACTAGATACACTAGAGCAACTCGGAGTGCAATGAACGGAGGACAACAGCAATGCTGGCTCCAGTGAATAGAGAAAAGTCTGCAATTAAAAGAGGATAGCCTGCTGTAAAAGCAGACTAAAGCAATGTCAGCTGCAATGACTAGAGGATCCCAGCAATGTCAGCTGCAATGACTAGAGGATCCCAGCAATTCCAGCTGCAATGAAAAGAGGATCCCAGCAATGCTAGCTGCAATGAATAGAAGATCCCAGCAATGCTAGCTGCAATGAATAGAAGATCCCGGCAATGCCAGCTGCAATGACTAGAGGATCCCGGCAATGCCAGCTGCAATGACTAGAGGTTCCCATCGATGCCACTTGCAATGAATAGAAGATCCCAGCAATGCTAGCTGCAATGACTAGAGGATACCGGCAATGCTAGCTGCAATGACTAGAGGATCCCAGCAATGCTAGCTGCAATGACTAGAGGATACCGGCAATGCCAGCTGCAATGACTAGAGGATCCCAGCAATGCTAGCTGCAATGAATAGAGGATCCCGGCAATGCCAGCTGCAATGACTAGGGATCCCGGCAATGCCAGCTGCAATGACTAGAGGATCCCGGCAATGCCAGCTGCAATGAATAGAGGATCCTGGCAATGCTAGCTGCAATGACTAGAGGATCCCGGCAATGCTAGCTGCAATGACTAGAGGATCCCGGCAATGCTAGCTGCAATGACTAGAGGATACCAGCAATGCTAGCTGCAATGACTAGAGGATCCCGGCAATGCTAGCTGCAATGACTAGAGGATACCGGCAATACTAGCTGCAATGAATAGAGGATCCCGGCAATGCCAGCTGCAATGAATAGAGGATCCCGGTAATGCCAGCTGCAATGAATAGAGGATCCCGGTAATGCCAGCTGCAATGAATAGAGGATCCCGGCAATGCACGCTGCAATGAAGAGCACACCACATCAATGCCAGCAATAAATAAAGGAATGTTATCTGCAATATAGAGAGAAAGTTGTTCTTGCAACATTATCCAAACTAAAAATATGCCATGAAATTAAATGTCAAAATACTCTTCGGATTCTGATTCCTAAGGTCAGGTCTGCACGGGTAACGTTATAATGCCGACGGGAGATAGAACATAGTCTATATTCCGGCGGAGGCTGAAGGTTTAGAAATCCGACAATAGAAAATCCCTGCTGTGTAGCCTACAACTTGCATTTTCTATTGCGGTCTATGGGGCACTGACTGGAGTCAGATTCTCAGCGGATGCTAAATACTGAATTAGCTGAAAATCCGACCACAATCCAGTGCTGTGTAGACCAAGCTTAAAACTGTGTTGTCTGAGGAGTATTTTGACGTGGTCTTCAATGTGGATTTTAGATAGTTTTTTTTTTCTTTCCAGACATAAAAAGAGTCCTATTCATCTTTATGGGGTTTTGGATGCGGATCCAACATAGAAATGTTTGAGACGCGTTTTTGACCTGAAATACAGCGGGTTATTGAACAGTTTTTTTTAATTTTCTTTGCAAAAAACACCATTCAGACCTTAAGAAAATCATGTTGTCTACAATTCGGATTTCAATTAAGGTCTATGGGGATTGTTTACAGTTGGAATTTTTATGGTTTTTTAAAACCTGACTGTAAATCATTGCCATGTAGACGGACCCACATAGTTTCAGGCAAGATCAGTTTGACAGGTTTAAGCTCCATTGTCCAGTTCTAACAGCTTTTGTCAGAACTCACATCCCTTCCATTACTATGATAGATGTTAGTCTCTGACTTGTTTGGTCTTAACACGATTAAAGCAATGGTCACCTCTAAAAAAGAGCTACACTCGCTGTTCTGCTGGTGCAGTCACCGTCACGTCGCATTACATTACATAACTGCTTTCCTACAGGAACAATTGGTATCTTGTATTATACTCCAGAACTGCACTCACTATTCTGCTGGTAGAGTCACTGTTTACATGCAATGAAGGAAATACTGTATATACTTGAGTATAGGCCGAGTTTTTCAGCACAAAAAAATGTGCTGAAAAAATCCCTCCTCGGCTTATACTCGAGTCACTGTCGGCGCTCGGGTGCTGCGACGGCCCGGGCGCCGGCAGGGACACTTGAGTTATACGCGACTCCTCAGGGAGTGCTTATAACTGAAGGCCAAGTCAGCTGACAGCATCCGGGCGCTGCCGTAGCGCATCGCTGTCGGCGATCTTTCCCTGTATGCGACTCCTCTGGGAGCGCATACAGGTGAAGATACCACTGCGGAGCAGAGAGCGAGCGCTCCCTGCTCCGCAGTGAACTCCGGAGGGCTGCAAGCAGACTCGCGGCCATCCGGAGTTTCCGGCACAGGCAGTGTGTGTCGTCATGCTGCCTGCGTGGCTTGATGAACTGACACTGCAAGACAGAGGAGAGCGCCCGGGAGGCCGGACAGTGAGGTAGCGAGGTAAGTGTTTGTATTTGTTTTTTTTCTTAAACCCTGCCTATAGAGACATATACCTGCCTATAACCTACCTATAGAGACATATACCTGCCTATAAAGACATATACTGTCTATAAGGATATATAGCTGCCTATAAGGACATATACCTGCCTATAGAGACATTACCTGGCCTATAGATGACAATTACCGGCCTTACCACTCCCTATAAGGAATTACCTGCCTATACAATGCCTATAAGGAAACTATAATCTGCCTATAAGGAATATACACTGCTTTACCCTACCTATAAGGACATATACCTGACTATACCACTGCATATAAGAGACATTTATACCTGCCTTTATGGTACATATTACCTGCCTATACCCTCCATATTAAGGACTTTTACATGCCATATACAACTGACTATAAGGGACATATCATGACTATAATGGTACATATCCGCCTTTTTTCTGCCATATAGAGGACTTATTCCTGCCTATACCCTGCCATAGAGTCATATACATGCCTATATGGACATTTACCTGCCACTTTAACGGCCTATAGAGTCATATACCTGCCTCTACCCTGCTACAGAGTCTATACCTGCACTCTACCCTGCATACAGTGTCATATACCTGCTTACCCTGTTACAGCGTCTATTCATGCCTCTACCCTGCCTAAAAGTCATATACCTGCCTATACCTGTACAGAGTTCATATACCTGCCTCTACCCTGCCTACAGAGTCATATACCTGCCTCTACCCTGCCTACAGAGTCATATACCTGCTTACCCTGCTAATGTGTCTTTTTCCTGCCTCTTCCCTGCCTACTTCGAGTCTTATACCTGCCTATACACACCTGCTAAAGAGTCATTTTCCTTGCCTTCTAACCTGCCTACAGAGTCATATACCTGCCTCTACCCTGCCTCTGAGGTCATATTAATGCCACTTACCTGAATACAGAGTTCATATACCTGCCTCTACCTGCCTACAGTGTCATATACCACTGCCTCTACCCTGCTTCAGAGTCATTTACTGACTATACCTGCCTACAGAGTAATATCCTGCCTCTACCCTCATACAGAGTCTTATAACTGCCTCTACCTGCCTATTAAGGGGAATTATACCTGCCTATACCCTGACTATAAGGACATATACCTGCAATTTCCATGCCTATAAGGTCTTATACCGGCCTATACCCTGCCTATAGAGACCATAGTACCTGCCTATTAAGACAGATACTGCCTTTAGAGACTTAAACTGCCTATTGCCCTGCCTATGTGGGACATATACCTGCCTAGAACCTGGGGGGGGGGGCCCACCCTATGGGGGATTTATACCTGCATATTCAGGACATATACCTGCTTTTACATGCTATTGGGGGATATTTATACTGCTATAACTGATTTGGGGTAAATTAAACTGCCTTTTCTGCTTATGTAATTTTTTTTGGTATCTTTTTTTATTTTTATAAATGTACAGTGAGCCGCTGCTTTCTCCACCTTAGGCTCTATTCTACGAATTCAAGAAATTTTCCCGGTTTGTTGTGGCTAAAAAGTAGGTGCCATTGCTTATATTCGGGTCTGTTTTTATCGTGTTTATTCGGTTTGGATATGTTCCCTTGTGATTATGTAAGTTTGCCCACTAACAAAGACCTAATCAGTCTATAATTTTAAGGGTAGGTTTTTTTTTTTTTTAACATTGAGAGAATATCAAAAATAAAATTCAGAAAATCACATTGTATAAATTATATAAAGTTATTTGGATTTTGCAGTGAGAAAAAAGTATTTGATGCCTCTGGCAAACAAGATTTAGTAGTTGGTGGTAAAATCTTTTTTTGTGTTGATGATGTGGTTTGGAGCACGTGCATGTGGAATTTTGGTCACTCCTCTTTTCAGACTATTTCTAAATCATTAAAGATTTTGGCTTGACTGTCCTTGGCACCTCTCGGAGCTTCAACTCCTCCATTCAAGTTTTCTATGGGGTTAGTGTCTGGAGACTGCTAGGCCCCTCTGACCTTAATTGCTTTTTTTGAGCCACTCCTTTGTTGCCTTGGCTGTATGTTTTGGGTCGTTGTTTGCTGAAGACCAGCAGGCAACCATTTTTTAATGTCATGCGCGGAGGGAAGGAGGGTTGTCACTTCAGGATTTTACAGTACATGCTCACATCATTCTTCACATTGTTTGCAGTGAAGTAGTCCTGTTTCCTTAGCAGAGAAACACCCACCAAAAAATTATGCTGATTTATCAAAACTGTCTAACAGTAAGACTGTCTTAGTTAGCCATAGAACCTATCAGGGCTTTGCTTTTCATTTCTCACAGTTGTTTTAAATTAAAAGTGAGCTTTGATGGTTGCCTTGGGCATCTATAGACATTCTTGAGGCTATGTTCACTCGGCTTTAAAAGGGGCAATATTATCGGTCCTTAATTACGAGCCGAAGTGCGACAATTACGGGCTGAAAAAGGGACCAATTTACATTACGGTAATTCACAGTTTCATAGTGATCTATGGATTACGTCTCCTCAACCTGCTCGGCGAATCGCCGGGGTCGGGGAGATAATTGCCATGTCAATTTCTAGCGGCGTCATTCGTGCCGCTAGCAGTGATTGTCTATCGGGCGGCGAAGATGCAGGCCCCTTGCTACCTCCCCCCGCTAGGCCACACGGCGTAACTGCGGTGGGTAATTACGTCCCGCAGTTAACCCGTCGTGAAACATTGCCTTAACTTTAGTAAGGGGTTGGTGTTCTTTGGGTCTTTAGGCTGCATTTCTATTCCGCCAAACACGGCGAGTTGAGTTATTGGCCAAAGAGATCATTTTTTGTCTTATCTGACCACTGCCACCTTCTCACAATCACTCACAGAAGAATACAGGTGTTCCATCGGCCAAACTTCAGTCATGGCCTGCACATGTGCATTCTTGAGAAGGGGACCATTTTTTGCAGACACTGCATGTTTTTATACCCCTTAACGGACCTTGGGCGGTATGAGTACGTCCCTGGGACGCTAAGGGGCTTTTGCAGGGGATCGCTCCGCGAACCCCCCGCACAGCCGCAGGGGGGGTGTTAGCGGCAAATCGCCGTTATCACCCGGCAGTACCAGTAACGCGGCGGAGGGTGGCTCCGACCACTGGCGCTGTTTACCCATCATGCGCGGCGGCAAAGGATGGCCGCGGCGTCTGAATTAAGACGATCGGTGCCGCGCTACGATCGTGTGCGTGATCGGCTTAAGCGCAGATATGCGCGCGATCCGATCTCGGGCATTGTGGTGGGGAGACTTCGGGAAGGCTCCGTCCACTTACCCTGGCCGGTTTGCCCCTCTTCCGTCGTAGACAGGAAGTTGGGGGGAGGATAGGAAACCGCCATCTTTGTAAACCATAATGCATTGCATATGCAATGCATTAGGTTGTGTATAACAATTGCGCCAACCTAGTGGTCAAGTAAACAGGTGGCCTCAATGTTACAGTTAAAAAAAAAAAAAAAAAAATAAAGTTTTAAAGTACAAAAAAAAAGTATTAAAAGTCAAATACCCCCCAATTTCTTATATTACAATAAAATCATTAAAATAATAAAAAAGTTTCACATGTTTGGTATTGCGAGTACGAAAAAGTCGATTCTATAAAAATATAACTCATTTATACGTACGCTGAACACCGTAGAAGAAAAAAAATTCCAATAGCCTATAATATTGAGTTTTTTGTACTTTTACGTCACTCAAAAAAGGGAATAAAAATGGATCAAAAAAGTCGCATGCCATGACCAAATAGCTAGCGATAAAAAAGTACAATTCGCCCGCTCAAAAAAGTGCCCCCTCCACTGACGTCCGTTGGTGTTAGTACAAAAAAAGTCTATTGGTTCGCACAAAATGGACGCCGGGCGCATAATTTCAAAATTAGAAAATGTTTGGAATTTTTTTTCAAGGTACCAAAAAATAACGGAAAACCCTCCATGTTGTGTTTGCCGGAATGCGTAACAACTGGAAGAATACAGATAAACATTTATATTTACCGATAGATTGAACGCCGTAAAAGCAAAACCCCCACGCAAACATGCCGAAAATACTTTTTTATGCACAATTTGTCCCACTGTCTGGTATTTTTTTGGCGGTTTCCCAGTATATTCTACTTAGTATAGTGAATAACACCATGAGAAAGTACATATTGTCCCGCAAATTAAAAAGCTCATGTGTCTATGTAGGTGGAAAAATAAAAAAGTTATGGCTTTCAGAAGGCGAGGAGGGAAATACGAAACATGCTTACCCAAAAAAATCGCAGGGTCCTTAAGGGGTTTAAACCAATTGTGCGTGTTTGGGTTACCTATGGTTTCTTGGTGCCTGTGGTCTCAGTGCCTTGAGATCATTTGTAAGTTCCCCGCCAAGTATTTTTTGGCTGATCTTTCACGTCTTTTGATAAAGGATGCCCCTCGAGGCGAGATTTTGCTTGATGACCCAGATCAATGTCGAATGGACAGTCATTTTGTATTTCTTACTTTTTCGTTCATTTTTCTTTTGTTGCCCATTTCCAGTCTTTGTGCAGGTCTAATGATCTCCGTCCCTGACACATCATTAGTAAGGTCTTGTCTTGCCATGTTGTAGAGGTTAGAGTTGACTGATTGAGTCTGTAGTAAGAGTCTTTTATAAAGGTGGACATTTAACAAAAGCTGTCTATTATGCAGGCGTACAGAGTTGATCTTGGATGTTTACATGGTCTTGTAGGGAGCCAGAACGCTTAGGGGACGTTCACATGGTTTATTTATGGCACAGAATCTTCTCAGCCCATATTGCGCGCAGGATTTGCGCTGCAATAACGGCTGGAATTTCCGTCCCAGTCATTTCGGTAATCCACAGTCTCAATAGGCAGAATGTGGATTTTGTCTATTCTACCGCTCGGCGAATACGCGAGGGGGGTGGGGATAGTGACCAGCTCATTATTTACGGAGTGTACGCGCCGTGAATATTGAATATGTCTATGGGGCCGGCGAGCTTGCGTCCCTAGCAATTACGCCGGCATTAAGAAATGTGAACATGCATTTGAGAGGGGATGTATCGCTTCTTCAGTTAGTGTGTTTCATTGTGCTCTCAGCTTTTCTGACTATTAAAATTTTCCTCCCTCCATCTGGGTGTTTCTTAACTGAAGGGGATGATTCACCCCCCCCCCCACCCACTTCTAGTTTTCATGCTCGCTCCCGAGTCCCCTTCCCCCACCCCCCCCCCCCAAGAGTCCACTTGTCATGTTGTTCTCCAATGCTGTCTTATTTTGTAAGAGCTGTTTACATACACTGGCACTGCATTCAGTCTAGACAATCTTCTATGAACTCAGTGCACACTGAATCTCTTCTCCTTTCTCAGATGGCGGTTTGTTACAATTGAATCCAGACTTCAATGAAGTCTCAGAGCAGCCACTGATTTGCTTTTATGTTTATACGCTGGAGCATTTAGACATCGAGACACTATTCTGCAGAATTTGGATTGGTAGAACCCTGCAGTAGTAATGTGTTTCTTCTGGGCATTGCTGAGTGAAAATTGGCTGTCTTGACCATTACTTTGTGTGAGGGAGGTAGCCTATTGCCTCTTCTATGTATGCTTTAGGAACTGAAGCACAATTCTGCTTGTTTTCTGATTGTAGTAGCAGGTGCAGTCCATCTGTGTTTCTGATGGCTGTGCACAGAGGGAAATTGTGCCGGTCCCTTACTTTGTGAGGCGCTGGGCCTTAATGCTCCGATGTTTGCATTAGGAACGAGCACAATTCTTTGTTTTATGATTGTAGAAGTTGCTGCAGTGTATACTGGGCAGCTGCTTTACTGTGCAGAGTGAAGTGCTGCCGGACACTTATTCTGAGGTGAAAGAGCAGGAATGCATGCCTCCCGTAAAATCGACCGGGGGCCAGACAGTATGTCAATTTGTAGAGCCATCAGACTATGAAATGGAAAGGAAGGACGAAATAACGACCGGCTCTGGGCGTTCAGTGTTTACAGTAAACGAGATAAGGGATGACAGTGGTTGAAAAACAAGACAGCTTGTGAAAATTTAATCCAATTGCATGTTGCTTGTTTTTATAAACAAATGTTTTTGGTTTTTCTCTTATGGGTTATCATATCTTACAGTATTATGATATAAAGTTTCTAAGGATGAGCCACATATGATCGTGTGTATTCCAGAGCCACTGACTTGTTCAAGTATTTACTCAGAACAATCAACATTTTAGATCCAAAAAGGTCCTTGGACAGTCACAAACCAAACAGCCAAACATTCTAGAATCAATAAAACTTGAAGACGTGTGATCACTCCCTCACCTGTTCCAGGTCTCAATTTGTTAAAATTGTAATCTTACCTCTCTCATTACTCGGAGCTGAGTTTTCCATATATGCGTAATCGCTCCACAAGGATCCGCCCACCCCCGTTCTGCAATTCCTTTCAGTGTATTGGCAAGGTTTGCATCAAGCGAGTTGGATGTCCCTATAATGAAGTAATGGGACTCTATTAAAAGTGCGACAGCGTCTGTAAAAACCTCCTGTCTCGGGCAATCACTTACATCTATCTGTCTATTTTTATATGCCTTAAGTATAACCTAATGCTGGTCTATGAATCATGAAATAGGTGGCCAGAGAGGGTTTATATCCAGAAGGTAAGTATAACACCTTTTTCGCTACCAGGAGTCTATAAGGACATGGCAGGTATCATTGAATCTTCGCTTGATCTCTCCCAAACCTCTCCAGTTCCGGGGGTCTAGGATTAGGGAATATCAGCAAGTCGTGATGCTTTTCTAGATCACTCAAAGTGGACCTTTTAATGTAGCCTGATCATCATCCCATATATCTTGCGAAAGCTGGCATTCCAAAAATATCCTTGCAACATTATCTGTCCTTGATAGTTCCACACTATAGGCAGTGTTGCTTTCTGTTCGGTGTCCTTGAGGATGGGGGATAAGTTTAAAACCATTAACACAGCTTTAGTGCAATCTTAAATTGTGATTATCTCCAGTTTGCACAAAGGCGTGTTTCTTAACTGTTGCTAGCCCTGGAGTATTTTATCTGGCAATGGTCGTCATTTCAGACGGAGGGTCCAGAAACGAATAAGACCTGTGTCTCTGTACGACCCTTAATCCTTCTCTACATGGCCCCATACTAGTCAAGAGAGGCTACACTGTCTCTTGTTGGCTTCCATAAAGGGTCATATGAGTTTGGGGAAGTTATTTCGAGACATCTTTTAAACCGTGATGTGCAAAAATAATATAATTGGTAAGCAGATAACAATTGTGAGTTCGGAGAGAAAATTTCGCTATCATTTCTGAGGGGAGTATAGCCACAGTATGTTCTGTTATGTATAAGTTGCCCCGCCACTTTCAAAAACCATCTCACCTCATTCCCCAAACATCGGTGTTGGGTTGCCCTATAGGAAATTCGGGTGTCTCTAAAGAGGCATTTTCTTAGAGATCCTGAAGGAGAGGTTCAGTCTCTTACGATTTTCTTTCCATATCACATGTCGTGTCTCGGAACAGATAGAGGACTTGGCCAGTGATGGCTAAATTTGAGTTTACTTGGTGTGCAAGAGAGCATGGGGCGGTGCCAAGCGACTCATCTATTCCCTCTCATATCCCAGTTTGTGTAGCGGACTAGAGGCCCTCCCACCCAGTCTACCACATTGCCGCGCCAGGCTTGCCTAGTTTATCCCCTTACATTGGGGAGGGTTCAAATTACCCCCCTTCATGGTCGGCAGCTTACTGTTTGTTCTAAGCTATTCGGGGTTTTTTTCCAGCCCTGATGATTCTCGAGAATGTTGAGTGATCTTGTTTACGTCAGTTGTTTCAAGAGGTAAAGGGAGAGTTTGCAGAGGTACTACAATTAGGGAAGCATTCATTTTTAGGGTGTGACATCGTCCTTCATAGACTAGGGGAGAGATTCCATTCGTCAAATCCTGGGAGATTTTATCTATGATGGGGGGAAATTTTGTTTGTAAATGGTATTTGGGGTTTGCCAATGTTTATTCATATGTATCGTTTTGTGTTCTGGTGCAAGATTAGGTCTACCTCCAGGCTCTGGCAATCCTTCCTAGGCGTTTTCGTACCTATAGGGTCAACATTTCGCTCCTTGGAGGCTTTTGTTCTTATAGCTGACAAATTGCCAATATACCTTAAGGGTTTCAATGACTCTTGGGAGCTGGGTTAGGGGGTTTGACTTGAACAAAAGAGCAAATTATCAGCGAAAAGTGCTGTTTTAATTGCCTGGGTTGCCAATCTTATTTCATGCAGAATGGGCTGATTCTTCCAAAAGCGTCACCAGGGGTTCTAGGGGCCAAATCAAAGAGATGGGGGGAGTCGTGGACATCCCTGTTGTCCCTTTTTGAAGATGTATTGGCGGAGATAGGAAGCCTGGGTGTGCACCTGGCTTCTGGGTCTGAGTAAATGGCGGTCAAAAAAGTCCGAAAGCCCCCGAGATCCCGAAGGAATCTAATAACTAGCCAAAGCCATTCCCATCGATACATTGTCGAAGGCTTTTCGGGCATCCAAGGTAAACCTTATCTGACAGGTTGTTCTAAGGGATTGGGATTGGGCTTATTCCTTTCCAGTACTGCCAAACACCTTCCTTATATTTCCCAATGCCGCCCTTCCCATAATGAAACCCTTCTGGGAGGGGGCCTATCCTAGAGAGCATCAGTGCTGCAATCGGTCGGCCTTTATCTTGGGAGAGTATCTTTTGGTCTAATTCTATATTAGTGTAACTTGGCCTATACGAGGCTGGAGCAGGGGATCCTTCCATACTTTAGGTTGACTTTAATAACAAGCGATTTTTGACTTGGACGGAGACGGACCCTCTGTTACAAGGTTAAAGTACTGCTGTGTGGATCGGGGTAATTTGTTCGTTTACAGACCTTTTTCCATTCTCCCGAGTAACCTTAGGCCCCGGAGCCTTCCCCGCTTCAGTTGTTTTATGGCCTACCCCGATCCTCTGCCTCTGTGATTCTAGCAGTTTAGGTACTCTCGTGTGTGTCCGTCTAGCGAGGCTATGTCAGTCTTGGACTTGAATTGCTTTCCAAGCATCGACCTTCTCTATGGATCAGCAGAATAAAGTGTGGATTAAATGCATCCCAGTGTATCGTTGAGTTGTGCTGGGTCCGAGGTCACCGCTCCCTTGGTGTGCGGTAGGCGTTTATGTGAGAGGGTTCTGTAATGGCCATTGAGCAATTCGTACCGAGACAGAAACACTTTCGGATTTAATTGCCATACTGAAGATGGGTGATTGGATATGGGACCTGTGTATTTCCTCCTTGCGTTCTTGCCCTGATGTCATGTCGCTCCTAAGATGTATTTCCCATTTCACCTTGTTTTCAGTGGACTCATTTAGGAGTAAGCTTTATACGTCATTGTCTGACTATGTCTGAGACAGATTTGTTTGGACGCGGTAAGTTTGCGCTTTTTAGAGAGACGTTGTGAGCCAAATTTTTGCCCCTCAGTACAGCCTTTAAATGTTCGCCCAGTATAAAGGGGAGGTTCAGCACGTGGGCACCTTATTGTTGGTATGTATTTACCTCCACTTCCTTTGACCATATCAGCAATTTTGTGCACGACTTGCTAGTTAAGGGGGTAATTTCCATATAAAATTATCCGTACCTTTTGGTGATTTTTTCAACCATATCGTGAACAATAGGTGTATGGTCCGTGAATGAGCTTATTAATATCTCTTATGCTCTCCTACCTAATTCAACAAATTCTCAGAGATATGATAGCTAATCTAACTGACCTAGACCGGTGTACCGGATGTCGTATTACGTGTACTCTCTGGCGTCAGGATTCCTCCCTCTCCAGCAGCATGATGATTGGTCGTTTGCATCATATGTTCAAGGGATCTACTCTTCTCTCCTGGGGGGCCCCGAGCAGTCATCTGAGGGAGGGGGGTTCTTTTTTACTGATCACACGGGGATCTACCACTAGGTTCAGGTCTCCACCTACAATTTGGTACACTTCTGTCAGTTTGATATCTGAGTTCCTAGGGTCTTATAAAAATATGGGCCTCTGTTTCCATTGGGACATAGCATTAAGGAATGACTGAGTTCCTTCCCTCACCACTTTATAAATCAGGTGCGTTATCCTTCCCTCTCATCATGGTCTTGGGGAATACAAATTCATAGGGATAAAATTTGTTGTGGATATGGGTGACAACCCCTGACCATACCGTTGATTGTCGGGGATCCATTTACGTGGCCTCCACAGCCTTTCCATTCCGATGAGTCACCCTCTTTAAATGGGATCCTGGAGAAAAAGCGACATCAGGACGCAATCGTTTTAAATGCCCTGAGCACTTTCATCCGCTTGTTTGGAGGCGGAGCCCCTTCACGTTCCAGGAGGGACTACTCGCATAATGGGTCATCAGGCGGACGGAACCTGAATGCAGGGGATCCATGTCTTATAAGGCTTTTTGTTGAGGCAGTTAATAACCCTGCTGTATCTCTAGGGGTTGTGACCGGGAGGAGGGCCATTGATCAGGGAGAGCACACCACGTCAAAAACAGTAAATAACACACAATTAAAGGTATCAACATAACATTATGCATTATGCAATTATGCAACATAGTCCTTTCCAATGAAACGCTGGGAGGAGGGGGAGAAGTGGGTATAACAAATTATCCCTCTCTGTGCGTTACAGAGATACTTCCTTTTTTCTGACCGGAGAGAATAAGCTTTCAGATTCTACATCATACTCTTACCGGCCTTTATATCCCCACGGTAGCACATGTGTTGGCATTCATACTCTATTCATGTTTTTCATTTCTTCATAATAGTGAGGATGAAACGGGGATAGAAGCGGAGGACCCTATACGGTACAGTTAGCCCATCCGCAAATGTCGTCCTCTAATAAAACTGAAGAGACGGGGCCACAGAAGGATGGGAGACCCCTCATTACACCCATACGCACGGAGAACATTAAGCGTGTGTCACCGTTATCTTCGGTCTGTACCTTCTGTACTGGTATGTACTTCTGGTTGTGGGCCTCTTTTAGGGGGTCGGACGGGTCTTTGGGGTTGAGCACGAGGGCTCTGTAAAAGGAGCCCGGGACCCAGGGATCTTCTCGGCTTCTTGTTTCTGTCTGGATTTCATCCAAGGGGAGGTGTTTAGTACTTGGGGCGTCGTCACCAGGTGTGAGAGGTGCATTTTCAGGCAGGTCCTGGACGAATTTTTCGGCCTTGTAGGTGAAGTGAAGGGACTCTTGGTGGGCCCCCCCCCCCATTGGGGTCCAGCACTTTTTCAGTGTAGCAGGGTACAGAAGCGTGGAATCGGATCTTTTCCTGGAACATGAACGTGCTTAGTTTGCTGAAGGTTCTTCGATCTGCGAGATCTTTAGTAAAAGTACTAGAAGAGAAGTTTACTATGTGTTCCATACAGGTGAGGGGGGGCATTTTTGCCAGTTAGGCTCTTTGGGTCCTCCTTCTTGTCATTGTAATCTAGGAACTTCATAATCCCACTGTACAGGTTCTCTGTCTGGGCGTGTGGGTCTGGTGGTAGGTGCGACTCTCGTTGGGGGCCTATACGGTGGATTCTCTCAATGCAGGCGGGGTGACGTTTGCCCAGGAATTAAAAATGCCCGCGGCAGACTCTTCTTGTAAGATGTAATGCAAGTCCTTTTGTTTAATGATTTTCAGGGAGGCCCACCTTGCAGCAGGTTGATCCTTCTGGAGCGGTTATCCCACGGTCATCCTATGCGCTCTTGTTGTTGTTATACTGGCTTGAGCACCGAGTTTTCAGCCTGTTTGAAGTGCAGGTTATCCAGTCTCAAAATCTTTCACCCTTATTTCTAGACTCCTTATTTGGAGGAATGGGAGAGCACCTCTGCTGAAGTTTAGATAAGGAAGTTGTACAGTAGATTCCAGAGCTGCTGCAATCCGGCGCCATCATGCTGGCATACCTCCGGTTGCCAGGAGTTTATAATCAATTGACCGTTGACACTACTTTCCTCTTTGATATGCTGAGGTGGTTGGGAGTGATGGGGAGATGGTATGCCCTGAGGTTAATTATGCCCCTCGGCACTTTCTCAATGACCTGCTGCCGATGCATGTCTTCAGGAGGCTGCCTTTTGCGCGTCTGGCTGTGGCGAGGTCGGGAGCCATTTTTGGGATCTGTTCCTAGCGGGGTCTCGGGGCTCACGATGTGCGGTGTGTTGCGCAGAACTTACATTCCTTCAGAAAGGCTACTCCTCGGTTGTTCCTGGACGCCTTTCTGTGCTTTAGAAGCAGGTCAGCGCTGAGAACGGCTCGCTATTTGCTGGTTGTGGCAGGGTGAATACGAGGAGGCGGTGTCTCACATCATCTCGCGGCAGGCGGATCACGGATGTCTAGTTGCTTGTTTTAACTGTTCCCTTTTTCTGAAGACCAAATTTAATGGTTGGTATGGGGATCAAATTTACTTTTCTTCAGCAATGCATATTAATTTTATATAATTTTTACAATGGATTTTCTGGATTTTATTTTGGATATTCTTTCTCTCAATGTTTAAATTAACCTTACCACTTATAATTATAGGGACTGTTCAAATCTTTGTCATGGGCAATCTTTTCACATTCAGCAAGGGATGACTCCTTCCTTGTTACATTACATTTTCCTGTTTTGATAATGAGTTCCATCATGTATTATACTCCTGAGCTGACAACTCACTTTGTCTGCTGGTGCATTCACTGTGTTACATACATTACTTATCCTATATATATGTTCCTGAGTTACATCCTGTATCTTTACCCCAGAGGCTTGCAACTCACTATTTGCTGTGTTGCAGTCCACTGTGTACACTTTACTTTCACTGTACTAGATCCAGAGTTACATCGTTTTTTTACCCAGGGTGCTTGCCAATCACTATTCTGCTGGTGGATCACTGTGTACCTGCATTATTTTACTTGTGCAGAACTGATTCTGAGTCAAACTACATGATTACGATAGGTTTTTAGTGTGTATTTTGATCAAACTGTATCTGCCCACCTACTTCATCAATGCAATTAATTATGTGGATCCCAAACTCTAATGCCTCTTCTTGGGCAAAAGTCCCCAAACATTCAGGGCAACAGGCTCCATTTACACTGATTTTAAGCACCTCAGGCAGATAGGTGGACTGCACGGCCAAGACGGAGGCAGCCCCTGCTCCGAGCAGGACGCCGTAAAGGCAGTACAGAGCACTTACTCCTGTGAATCGGAGCGTGGCCCCCCCCCTCACATGCTGAGATACTGAGGAGCCCCACGGACCCCCTCTCGAATCTGGGGGTGCTGTATCTGAGGCTGGGGGTGCGGTGGCTGGGGGGGCTGTGTGAGGCTGGGGGGGGGGGGGGGGGGGGGGTGGTATAAAACGGGGTTTACGTGTGTGTGGGGGGAGTTTCAGCTGTATGGGGCCCTGACATTTCTGATGGCGGCCCTGGCTCCGAGTATACTATCCAAAAAACAACCAAAGTTAGCCAGCATTTCCACTTACAAGTGACAGACACTAGTGCTTATTGCAATGCAGAAAGCTAATTCCCCAAAACATATACCAGAGTAGCACACAGCAGACACTAGAACCCTACAAACACTCTACATCAGTATTAGCCCTGAATGTGTGGGAAGTTTGGCCCCATGGAGAGGCAAAAGAGCTAGGGTGGCACCTGGTGAGTGCAGTAGGTGGGCACGTGTGGAGGTTTACCTGTGTTTGCGTTGCGGTATTTTACATTGACGCAGATCGATGGGCCGTGTGTGCAGCGGTGCGCAGTTGGGCGAGGGTTAAATCTCGGCTCTGCAGCTCGGGCCTGGCTGAGGTATACTTGGACCGGTGAGCTGTATAACCAGGTTGTGCTGCTCTCTGAATTTGTCACTGGGGATAGAGAAAAGCCGAATCTATCGGAGAGGTCACTGAAGGAAACTGCACATACAGCAGCTGCTATAAGGACTGTCCCCTTGTGTGAATGGGTTGAGATTAGCTCAGCTGTGGCCCAGTAGTCGGGGACTGGTTATGTTGGTCAGTGACTGGGCAGATATTCTATGTTGATGGTTTAGGCTGTGTCTCCACTGCACTGACATTTTCAGTCGGTTTTTCAGCGTTTTTCGTTTTCTAAAACCGCTGAAAAAACGACTGAAAACAGATCCCATAGACGTTTAGGCAAGGTCTACACGGCATTGGACAAAAAACTCACTTATAACCAAATCCTAAAACCGTTCATAAAAAAGAGTTTTTTTGTCCAGGGCCTGTCAAAAGCTGCTGAAGAGAAAAGCCTTTTGGCACGGTTTACGTTTTTTGACGTGTTTTTGGCACTTTTTTTTTTTTTTTTTTTGCAGAAATGCACAGCATTATAATTGCTGTGGATTTATGCAAAAAGTGTGCAAAAACATCCGGCACATAGACCGGCCTACTCTGTGTTTTTTTTTTTTTCTGCAACGTTTCGAAAAACAACCAGGAGCAGAAAAAAAAGTTCTGTGGAGACTACAGAACGTTTTTACTATTAAAATCTATGGGATCAGTTTTCAGTAGTTTTTTTCAGCAGTTTTAAAAAATGAAAAACGCTGGAAAAAACCCAAATGAAAATGTGTGTAGCGATAGCCTAAAAAACCGGATGTGGTTTTTTGCATTTTTTTTGCAGAAATCCACAGCATTATAATTGCTGTGGATTTCTGCAAAAAAAAAAAAGAAGCCAAAAACCTTTCGGATTTTGAGCTGTTTTTTAAAATGCACTGGACAAGAAACTCACTTTTATGAATGGTTTTAGGATTTGGTTTTCAGTGAGTTTTTTTTGTCCAATGCCGTGTAGACATAGCCTTAAAAGGAACATGTCACATTGAAAATGTTCTCTGATCTGTGAGCAGCATGTTCCACTGTAGGAGGGGCTGAGCAGATTGATGTGTATTTGTGTGAGGATACAATTACTGATAACTCCTCCCACTGGACGCCTTATCTCAGAATATGCAGGGATTTAAAGGGGTTGTCTCACTACAAGGATTGCTTTTTATGTTAAAGATCTTACTAGAACAAGTCACTTTGTAATATGTCCATTAACCGTGTCCTACCTATTCCTAGATATACCCTCTTGTATGGGCTGCATCAGCTCCTCAGGTCACTATAGCTACAGACCTGTTTGATCTATCCTGATAGGCTGCCAGCAATGGTTGCTATAGCTACAGACCTGGCTTCTACTGCAGCCTAGTGGAAGCCAGTAAACACCCCTAAATTCAAAGTGAAACCAAGAAAACAGGGATGAGGTAAGATAAATTCAATGAGGTGAGACAACCCTTTAAAGGGGTTGTCTCGCTACAAAGAATAGCTTTCAAATTGTGGGGAACACAAAATAAAGACATTTTCCAAATATATTGCATTGTTCCTCTGTTTTCCCTAAAGAGATACAAGTGAATTTATTACCTCCATGGCTATTTCAGTTCCCTCAGTAACCGACCTGTAAACAAATCTCCCCGGACTGTTTGTTCAATGAGATAACAGAGAGTGAGTCATCACACAGGTCCACAGTGTCAGTCAGTGTCCTGTGCTGCAGACAGTAAAAAGCTTGATTTATCTCAAGTAAACAGCTCTGTAATTAGGGCTTTTGTTTTGGGGATCAGATAAGAAGTCCTGCAAGTAGTTTGAGAAGCTAATCTAATCTAATTAGCATCTGAAAGCACAACGGACCTGTACAAGCACGGAGCTTATGCAAATTAGTCTGAACCAGGAAGTGACAGAGAATTTCTTTCATGCATTCTTTGAAACCCTGTGGGGAGACAACCCCTTTAAATGCATAAAATACAAGTTCCACTGTCTCTTTCCCCGCAGCACAATATATGAATCTGCTCTGTAACTTGCCGCCAGCAGATCGGATAGTATGTTCAATGTGACCGGTTCCATTTAACTGTGATCTGTAACCTTTGGAGCAAACCCGGCAGAGGGGTCGGGGTGTATGTGTGTTCCTGTCCCATCAGGCTTCATTGTGTGCAACAAACAGACTGCACTTGACCTTGTACCCAGGGGAGCCTTGTAGTCACGGAGTATATAGAATATATATCTTACTGATCTGCGAGTGCTCTGTGCCATTGTCATCACGCACTACATTGTGTAATCTGAACCTTTCTGCCTCCATCAGACAATTAATTTTTTTAGCATCTTTGTGGCTTCGGAGCTGCTGCTCGCAGGGTAACCCGTTCTGTGCGTTCTCTGGTGTCACGGTCTCTCTGGTTACTGCTAATCTGTGGGAACTTCCAGACTGAGGCCCTGTGGTTTCTGCGTAATATGAGTCTGAGGAGTCCAACTCCCCGAAGGATGAGGAGACTTGGAGAGGAGGCCGTGTACTCTGTTGTCACAACACGCATGTGCTTCAGCGGTCCTGGGCGCGCCAGGCCGGGGGGCTGCGGTCCTGTGCGCGCCAGGCCGGGGCTGCAATCCCGTGAAAAATTTTCCCCCCTTTTTTTAAAAAAAAAAAACCCCCAAAAGGGGGGCAGTTTTCCCGGCCCCAAAAAAAAATTTTTTTTAAAAAAACCCCAATTTGGGGTTTTTTTTTTGGGGGGAAAAAAAAAGGGAAATTTGGGGAAAAAATTTTTTTAAAAGAAAAAAAAAAACCGGGGGGGCCCCGGGGAAAAATTTTCCCAAAAAAAAAAGGGGGGAATTTCTTTCATGCATTCTTTTTTAAAACCCGGGGGGAAAAACCCCCAAAAAAAAAATTCCCCTTTTACTTTCCCCACCCCAAAAAATATATGTCTGCCTTCCCCCCCTTTTTTTTTTTTAAGGGGGGGTTTTTTTTTTTTTTTGGGTTTTGGGGAAAAAGGGGGGGGGGGGGGTTTTTTTTTTCCCCCCCGGTTTTTCCCCCAAAAAAACCCCCCCCCCCGGGGGGGGGGTTTGGGGAAAATAAAATTTTTTTTTTGGGGGGTGTTTTCTTTCCCCCCCCTTTTTAAAATTTTTTCCCCCCCAAAAAAAAAATTTTTTAAACTTTGTGGGCTTTTTGTTGCAGGGAAAACCCCTTTTGGGTTTTTGGGTTTCCCCTTTTTTTTTCCCCTTTTTGGGGTTTTTTTCCCCCCCCCCCCGGTTTTCCCGGTTTTTGGGGGCCAAAAAAGGGGGGGAAAAAAAAGGGGGGGGGAGGGGGGGGGGAATTTTTTGGGGAAAAAACCCCTTTTTTTTGGGGGGCCCGGCCGGGGCCGGGGCCCCGGGGGGGGGGCCCCCGGGGGGGGGGGGGGGGGGGGGGGGGGGGGGGGGGCCCCGGGGGGGGGGGGGGGGGGGGGGGGGGGGTTGGGGGGTGGGGGGGGGGGGGGGCGGGGGGGGGGGGGGGGGGGGGGGGGGGGGGGGGGGGGGGTTGGGGGGGGGGGGGGGGGGGGGGTGGGGGGGTTTGGGGGGGGGTTTGGGGGGGGGGGGGGGGGGGGTTTTTGGGGGGGGGGGGGGTTGGGGGGGTTTTTTTGGTTTTTAAATTTTTTTTTTTTGGGGGGGGGGGGGGGCCCGGGGGGGGGGTTCCGGGGGGGGGTTTTGGGGGGTTTGGGGGGGGGGGGGGGTTTTTAAGGGGGGGGGGGGGGGGTTTTTGGGGGGGGGGGGGGGGGGGGGGGGGGGGGGGGGGGGGGGGGGGGGGGGGGGGGGTTAAAGTGGGGGGGGGGGTTTTTTCCCCCCCTTTTTTTTTTGGGGGGGGGGCCCGGGGGGGGGGGGGGAATTTTTGGGGGGGGGGCCCCCTTTGGGGGGGGGGGGGGGGGGGGGGGGTTTTTGGGGGGGGGGGGGGGGGGGGGGGGGGGGGGTGGGGGGGGGGGGGGGTTTTTTTTTTTTAAGGGGGGTTGGGGGCCGGGGGGGGGGGGCCCCCCCCCCGGGGGGGGGGGGGGGGGGGGGGGGGGGGCGCCCCTTTTTTGGGGGGGGGGGGGGGGGGTTTTGGGGGGGGGGGGGGGGGGGGGGGGGGGGGGGGGGGGGCCCCCCCCCCCCCGGGGGGGGGGGGGGGTAAAAAGGGGGGGGTTTTTTGGGGGGGGGGGGGGGGGGGGGTTGGGGGGGGGGGGGGGGGTTTGGGGGGGAAAATTTTGGGGGCCCCCGGGGGGGGGGGGGGGGCCCCTTGTTGAATGGAAGAATAAGGGTTTGTTCACAAGGCTTATTTTGGGGCGCATTTCGACGCCTATTTTGTGGCGTACTGTGTGGGGAAATGCGCCATCTAATTGGGTTTTCCCATTTTCCTAGAGAACTAGGATTAGGCCTCTCCCCCCCCCCCCCCCCCCCAACCCCCCGCTCGTAAATACGTGCGGGAGATAATTGACATGTCGTTACTTCGGCAAATACGCGCAGGGTAATGAATGTCTGGGGGGGCCCCCCCGGCCGGGGGATACACCTATAGCGCGCTCCCAAACACTCAGGTAATTGCGGAGCGTACTGTACACCCGGCAATTACGCCATGTGAACATAGCCTAATCCACCATCCACTTCAAACGTCCGGGAACTAGTGTTAAAACTTGTAATTTTTATTAATTAATTTAAAAGCATATATCAAACATGAGAAACAACTATTTTACCATGCTTTAACGGGGCCGGCAAAGGGGTTGCTCCACGGCGGGTTTTTTCAGGTTTTTAAGATGGTTTTCCGTCTTTTTCAAACTTTATCCAAACCTTTGGAAAATCCGTTAGGGGTCCCCACTGCACGGATTTTCCCCCCGGAGGTTTTTTAAAAGACCGGAAAATCCATAAACATAAAACATTTTCATTTTCCCCCCGTTTTCGGGGGAAATGATATTTGAATGTGAAGGGGGAGGGCATTTCACTGCAACCCCCAGAGAAAAACCGTCCCCCAGCGGCCGAATCCACAGCTCCAAAACAGAGTAACTACCCGTCAGATAATCTGACCAGTATTTGCTCTGTGCCATGTAAACGGCCCCTAAACTGACTGACGCGTTTCAGTATTGAAACCTTAGTCCTAGCGCCCCTTCTCCAACATATTCCTAAAGCATTGGCGCCAAGAAGAATGAGCCCGCCCGACAAACACCTTTGTCTGCGCCACTCTTCAGAGAGCGTATCTATGCCGATTCGTATGATAAAACACATTTATGTAGCTCTCATGCCCAAAAGTGTCGCTGTTCATGCGTCGCTATTCTTGCCATTTTTAAAGTAATGAGGCTCAAACAAAATTAGTCACAACTTAGGACACTTTTTTGGCACACGGGCAGCTTGTCTTATGATGTGACACCTTTATAAAGTGTCGGGATACACTTTGTCATAAACATCAAATTTTGTGCAGCACTAGCTAAGACACTTCCCACATCTGGCCCAGGGTCCTTCATTTACTAATACCAGCATATGCTTCACAAAGACCAATTTCTGGTTGAAACGTTGCATGTTTTTTTGGGGTGTTATGGAGGAATAAAATCCTTTTTTTTTTTTTTTTTTTTACTTTCTGAAACCCCCTGGATGGTTTCTTAAAAAAAATGTTTCATTTGTTTCCTCATTTACTAATGTGATTACACCAGAAAAGTGTTCTAAAATTCCCCAAAAAATTGGCGCAGCATATACCAGACACATTAGGGGGTTTTAGAATTTTGCATATGCCTGGCAAGTGGGTGTGGCTTAACTAAATGGGTGTGGTCTGATGGGAAAGTGGGCATGACTATGGTGCTACATGCTGCGCCAAAATCTGCACCAAAAATGCGCCAATATTCTGATGTTGAAAGTTACCACAAAAAAAAAAAAAACTGGTCTAAAAAGTTTGACAAGTGTAAACTGAACCATTTTCTCAATCCGCACGAGCCACTATTATAAATCCTTTAGTCTAAATTTTTAGACTAAGTTTACGCTGTCTAGCTTTTAGACAGCGATAGTAAATGAATGCCACTGTGAATGGGGCCTTAGGCTATGTTCACACGGGATAATTTCGGGGTGCATTTCGCGCCGTATTTGCGCTCTAATATAAGAGAGATGCGTGCCGAAATTACGGTAATCCATAATTCTCATAGAGAACTATGGATTACGCCTCCTCTCTCCGGGCGTACCCACTGCAAGTAATGGCAATCTATGGGGCCAGCGGGCTCCCCCACCCCACCCCGCGTCGTGGGAGTACGCACCGATCTTAGCCTTAGACTGTACTAGATGTTACTGCACAATCTAGAACTGATGGTCATGACCTAGAACCCTGACTGTACAGTGCAAATCTGATCCCAGTGACCTAGAGCATTTGTCTCTGGTTATTGCCTCTTACATTGTACGTAATACAAGAGGAGAATGCGTTCTTCTGTTGCCCACCCTGAGGGTTGTAATGATGAACGGGTATAGGGGTGTGTGGAGCCCTTAGGCTGGTGGCAGCTTTGTACCTTTAACCTCCTATGACCCTTGCAGCGCTCCCTATGTTCCACGATGTCTGCTGCTCTCATTCCTTGTTTCCATACATTCTTGTGTGTTAAATCCCTGTGTGGGTGATTAATATTTCTTCTGTGCGAGATGATAATGTGCAGAGCGCGCTCCTGGGAGACGTAATCCCCCCCCCCCAAGGCCGCGCACTCTCCCCACAGGGATCGAGTGCATAGCTCAACTCTGATTTATAAATGCAGCAGAGCCGAGGAGGGATAATTACTCTACACAAAGCAGAATTAATGAGCGTTCTGCACATTAGCCGCTCTTAGCTGGATACTGATCAGCCTGTGCACCCAGCCGCCTGTTGGCATGTTGAAGGGGCTCCACGCCTAGGACACCCCATTTCTGCGACTGTTCCTTTGAGTCCTGACATTGAGCTGCTGCTGAGGAGTGATCTAGTGTCATATGACATCCACTAAAATCTAATACATAGCCATCCTGAGCCAACAGCGCCCTTGTCTCTACAGCAGTGTACCCCAACTCCAGTTCTCACGCCCCACCAACAGGTCAAGTTTTAAGGATCTCCCATAGATTGCACTGACGATAATTAAAACATTTGTGCAATGCTAATGAAAGCCAGAAAACATGACCTGTTGGAGGCCTTGAGGACTGGAGTTGGGGACCCCTGCTCTACAATACACAAAGACACTCTTTATGGCAAAAATACATTATTTGGCTCTGCACATCCAAAAACATTTTTTGAAAAAAAATAAAAAAAATAAAAAAAAAATAGGTGCACACTGGAGAGGCAATAACAAAATTTATTTCCAAATGCCGAGCACACTAAAAATAAGAAAACATCAAAGGTATAGGTTTTTTTTTTTAAATGCAACTGCTAAGATATATGAAAATAGGGGGTTTTAGTTCACTTTTTTGATCAAAAGTGCTTAAAGGGGTTGTCTCGCTACAAAGAATAGTTTTTAAAAATTGTGGGGGGGGAACAAAAAATAGCTTTTTCCCCAAATTATGTTGTTCCTTTTTTTCCCAAGGAGATACAAGGAATTTATGACCTCCCGGCTTTTTAAATTCCTCAGTAACTGACCTGTAAAAATTCCCCCCCTGCTGTTTTTCAATGAAAAATAGTGGTGAAGTCATCCACAGGTTTGGGAAATGTTGTGCTGCTCGAAAAAAAGTTTAATTTTATATAAAAATAACAGAACTGTAATTAGGGCTTTTTTTTTGGGGGATCAGATAAGAAGCCCTTTTTAGTAGTTTGAGAAGTGATCTGATCTAATTAGCATCTGAAAACACAGCAGGAAGGAGCTTAAAGCAAGGAAACTTATGCAAATGAGCAGTCTGAACCAGGAAGTGACAAGTATTTATTCATGCATTCTCTGAAACTCTGAAAGGGGCAAAATCCTTTAAGCACAAACCCCCATTTTTTCAAGGGGGCCCCGTACAGATGAGTCCTAAAAAACTAAAACGTTACCTCTCTTGGGGCCTGTTCAGACTTCAACAATTACCGTTTTGGATGTGAGAGAAAAAAAAGTATTTTTGTCTGTATGAGGAGTGGCTGCCTCTTTGGCTTTTTGCACTCCGCCCCTCTCCACAGGTTTTAAAACAGTGCAGTGTGTTTGTAGCTAGTCCTTTTACTCCCCGAATTGTTGAAAATCGAACAGGGCTCCAAGAGAGGTAAAGTTTTAGTGTTAGGGTCACCCGTACTGATTTCCCCCTTTACAAAATCGGGGGTGGGGGCTTAAGCCTTTTGGGTCAAAATTGTGAACTAAGAACCCCCAAATTTTTATATATCCCCACAGTAAGCATTTTTTTTTAAAAACCTATATGCCTTTGATGTTTTCTTAGTTTATAGTGTGCTGCTGGCATTTGGAATATACTCTTTATGGCAACACTGGCAATGGAACTGTTACCTTTGGAAACCTATGGTCACCAACAAGGCCTCTGGCACCTTGTGGCACAGCACCTTGCTCCATTTCCCCTTCCTGCCTTGGTCATACACTGCTGCTTCAGCTGCTTTCCACCTACAACCCTTTTGGCAACTGGTTGTTACTGGTCAACTTTCAACCCTCTGTGACTTTGGGTCATAGAGTGAGGACTTGCTGTGTACCAGTGGCATTGGACTAGTTACACCAGAAAACTTGCATCACAATTCTCTAGTCTTCCTCTTTCGTCTATCCTTTATCTACTAAGGCCTCTTCAGCTAACATGTCTCCTTATTTTAATGTGGTTGCCTCACCACACTATATCACAGAGCCACAAACAACTTTAGATTCATGCCTCTTCCTGGTTATGTTGTTTGTGGTTCTGTAGCAGTGATTAGCATATCCGCTCCATATTCACAGCTCTTCTAATTGCACTGATGGGAGAGTAGGAGATCTTATCTATGAGCTTTGAAGCTCTATGCTATAAAGTAAACAAGTAGTCTCCTTTGTTTGTTAGGCTATGTCTACACTGCATCAGACAAAAAGAGGCAGTTTTTTCTCTGATGTAGGGCCGCGGTTTTTGTCACGCTTTGTACAAAAAACGTGGTCGCTTCTCGTTTTTCCGACGTCGCCCATACAATTGTATTGTATGGGAAAATGGCAAAAGAACGAGAAACGCCGGGGATTATACAACAGTTATATAATACGCCGCTGCCCGAAGACGACAAGAAAAGACTGTTTTAAAAAAACGCTGTCTTTCCTATTGCCCCCTAGGGGAACAGGAAAATCGTATCTTCGGCGCTTTTTTAAAAAAGGAAAAAAGGGCCCAAGTTTTCGATCGTTTTTCCCGGGCAGTGTTGACAAGCCCTTAAAAAAATAACCCCACTGTGTTCTCAATCTGCAAATGTCCTGTGGGGACATTTTCCCTTTTTCAGATAAGGCAAAGACAGAGGAGAAGGGGGCAGGATGGGGGATAGAGAAAACCCGGGTGCACTCAGAGCAGATAAAATTTTTTATCTCCTCAACAAAGCAAAAAAAACAAAAACAATGTATTAGAAAAAGTTTTCATTTTGTTCTTACATGTTGAAAGTAATTTGGGTGAACAATCCCTTTATTACCAAACGCCACATTTTCTCCTTAATTATCCATTAATTTTTTTTTATTTTTTTTAAAGCCCAAAGTGCGTGCTTTTTTTCACCTAAGTTTCACACAGAAAGTGCACAAGGTTGCGCCCCCTATAAACCTTATTTCCATCCCCTCTTGGTCAGAAGGTGGCTGCAAATTTGCAAAGGGTTCTTTGCAGACTACTAGCTCCATATAGTTTGTTTTCTACAGATTATTACCCTGGTCCGATCTTTTCTCTGCAGACTGTTACCTCCTGACTTCAGTCTGTTCTCTACAGATTTAGGTCTCTTTTCTGCAGACCAAGTGGTTATCCTGCACCAAAGCTAGAAGAGACCCAACACTTGCCCCTGACATCATCCTGGTGGTAAGGCCAAGTGTTAACCAAGGAGCTCAAACACAAGGCCTCTCTGAAAAAGGGCCCGGGGGTTTTAAACAGGAAAGGGCATAGGCAAACATTTCCCCCCAAACCAGGGGCGTCCCAAAAAGTGACTGCATCCCGAAAACCATGTGACAGCAATGAAGGGGGAACAACCAGGGGCCTGAAAAAAATGGTGGTATCCCTGGTAGACATGACCACCCCTAGCCATTTTGTTTACCATGTGAAATCTGCTTCTAGCAGCCCCCAATCTGAGAATACTGTGTAACTGTGACCACCGCCTTAAAGGGGGTTTTCCCCTAAGGGGTTTCTTTTTATGTTAAAGATCTTGCAAATACAAGCACTTTGATATGTGTCCTTAAAAGTGTCTACCTATTTTAGTATCCCCCCCCTTTTATGGGTGCATCAATCTGTGGTTGCTATAGTCGACCTTTTTGGGTCTTCCCATAGGCTGCCCGCCTGGCGCTATACTACAGGCCTCTTTACTGCAGCCTAGTGGAAGCCAATAAACACGCCCCTGAAATTTAATTGAAAAACCCAAAAAAACAGGACTGGGGAACATAAATCAATTTTGGAACAAACCCCCTTTAAGGCTACCCACTACTGCCCCTTACAATGAATTGTGACTGAGGTGGCTATCCTTGAGGTCTGGACAGGGGTATCCCATGCATTTCATACATGTAGCCCAGAGACCCTAAAAATGCCAATCGCTGGAACGGAGATCGCTTCCAAATAATAATACTTAAAGGGGTTGTCTCACCACAAGGATTGCTTTTAATGTTAAAGATCTTGTAGAAACAAGTCATTTTGCAATATGTCTCCACTAACAGTATCCTACCTATTCCTAGATATCCCCTCTTGTATGGGCTGTGTCAGCTCCTCAGGTCGCTATAGCTACCGACCTGTATGATCTATCCTTAGGCTGCCAGCACTGGTCACTATAGCTACAGACCTGTTGTCCTCAGCAGCTTGAGTAGCCAGTAAACAGAGCCCTGAATTCAAAAATGAGACTGAGAAAACAGAACTGAGGTGAGATGAACTGATGTAGTGAGACAACCCCTTTAATAGTGGAGGAAATACGACCCTGTAGTGTGATGTCACAGTCCCCATTGGTTTTGTATACAACTCCCGACAGTGGCTGAGAATTCCTATGAGTAAGAGCGATCGCTCGAAACGCGTCAGTGCCGGTCGCATGTTTTTAATAATTTGTGAATGAAGTTTATTATTTTATTTTTCCTGGTGCTGGAAAACACATTAATATTAATTATCAGGCTGAGAATTTTATGTCCCTGGGTCCCCAGATTATGGCACCATGTCCCGGTGTGAGTGGGTATGACCGGTGCGCCCTGTGCCTATGGGTTTAGCCTGAACGTTTGTGAAGATCAGGACGATAAGAAGTTGCCGTCGTCACTGCTGCCTCCATCATTGCACTGTGATTTGCTTCTGGTCATTTGCTGTGAGAAAACTCCCAGCATCCCCTGGTCTCCAGGCAGAAATGTGGAAATGACTTGGTTATCAATGTAGGATTTACATGTATTTGCCTGGAGACACGGCCCCTGGTGTGGACGCTCTGCATGCTGGGAGGTCCATGAGGGAGCGCGGCGTCACCATCAGGCTTCAGGTGTCCTCATATAATTAGCTCATAGTTAAGACACTGTGTGGGGGAGGTGAGGACGTCATCAGTGGCAAGTGCTGCTCCCTCCAGACTGACCACCCTGAGACCGCACAGCCTCATGGGAAGCAAGGAATCCCATCATCCACAGCGTCTGCTGGGACTGCCCCATCACTGGCCTGGTGCAACACGGACACCAGCCCAAGGGTTTCCAATCCAGACATTGCTGTGCTTACCTGGAAAATCATCCCGGAGGTGTGAATGCAGGTCTGCAGGATAATCCGGTCTGTTCTCTGCAGACTGTTACCCCTGGCCGGTCTGTTCCCTGCACACTGTTACCCCTGTCCGGTCTGTTCCCTGCACACTGTTACCCCTGTCCGGTCTGTTCCCTGCACACTGTTACCCCTGTCCGATCTGTTCCCTGCAGACTGTTACCCCTGGCCGGTCTGTTCCCCGCAGACTGTTACCCCTGGCCGGTCTATTCCCTGCAGACTGTTACCCCTGGCCGGTCTGTTCCCTGCACACTGTTGCCCTGGCGGTCTGTTCCCTGCAGACTGTTGCCCCTGGCCGGTCTGTTCCCTGCAGACTGTTCCCCCTGGCCGCTCTGTTCCCTGCAGACTGTTCCCCCTGGCCGGTCTGTTCCCTGCAGACTGTTGCCCCTGGCCGGTCTGTTCCCTGCAGACTGTTGCCCCTGGCCGGTCTGTTCCCTGCAGACTGTTGACCCTGGCCGGTCTGTTCCCTGCAGACTGTTGCCCTGGCCGGTCTGTTCCCTGCAGACTGTTGCCCCTGGCGGTCTGTTCCCTGCAGACTGTTGCCCCTGGCCGGTCTAGTTCCCTGCAGACTGTTGCCCCTGGCCGGTCTGTTCCCTGCAGACTGTTGCCCCTGGCCGGTCTGTTCCTGCAGACTGTTGCCCCTGGCCGGTCTGTTCCCTGCAGACTGTTGCCCTGGCCGGTCTGTTCCCTGCAGACTGTTGCCCTGGCCGGTCTGTTCCCTGCAGACTGTTGCCCCTGGCCGGTCTGTTCCTGCAGACTGTTCCCTGGCCGGTCTGTTCCCTGCAGACTGTTGCCCTGGCCGGTCTGTTCCTGCAGACTGTTGCCCCTGGCCGGTCTGTTCCCTGCAGACTGTTGCCCCTGGCCGGTTCTGTTCCCTGCGGACTGTTGCCCTGGCCGGTCTGTTCCCTGCAGACTGTGCCCCTGCCGGTCTGTTCCCTGCAGACTGTTACCCCTGCTGCCGGTCTGTTCCTGCAGACTGTACCCCTGGCCGGTCTGTTCCCTGCAGACTGTTACCCCTGTCCGGTCTGTTCCCTGCAGACTGTTACCCCTGTCCGGTCTGTTCCCTGCAGACTGTTACCCCTGTCCGGTCTGTTCCCTGCAGACTGTTACCCCTGTCCGGTCTGTTCCCTGCACACTGTTACCCCTGTCCGGTCGGTTCCCTGCACACTGTTACCTGTCCGGTTGTTCCCTGCACACTGTTACCCTGTCGGTCTGTATCCTGCACACTAGTTACCCCTGTCGGTTCTCTGCACCTGCACTGTACCGTTAATCCACTGTCCTGTCGGTCTCTTCCTGCACAACTGTTATCCCCTGTCCGGTCTCTTCCCTGCACACTGTTACCCTGTCCGGTTTCTTCCTGCACCACTGTTACCCTGTCCGGTCTCTTCCCTGCACACTGTTACCCTGTCGGTCTCTTCCTGCACAACTGTTACCCTGTCGGTCTGTTCCCAGCACACTGTTACCCCTGTCCGGTCTCTTCCCTGCACACTGTTACCCCTGTCCGGTCTCTTCCCTGCACACTGTTACCCCTGTCCGGTCTCTTCCCTGCACACTGTTACCCCTGTCCGGTCTATTCCCTGCACACTGTTACCCCTGTCCGGTCTCTTCCCTGCACACTGTTACCCAGGTCCGGTCTCTTCCCTGCACACTGTTACCCTGTCCGGTCTTTTCCCTGCACACTGTTACCCCTGTCCGGTCTCTTCCCTGCAGACTTTCACCCCTGTCCGGTCTCTTCCCTGCACACTGTTACCCCTGTCCGGTCTCTTCCCTGCAGACTGTTACCCCTGTCCGGTCTCTTCCGTGCACACTGTTACCCCTGTCCGGTCTCTTCTGTGTAGACTATCAACGTCTGAAGTATCTGATCCGCGGACTATTCGCTTTCTCTGACCTGTTCTGTGCAGAATAAACCTGTTCTATTAACTATTATCCCTTCATTCTGTGCTGAGAGATGGAAATTCCAGGCCCAAAGCCTGACTCTGCACTACGGACAGATTGAAGTGACTACATATCCTCTGATTCCTGTCAGGTGCCTTGTGATCCATGGAAACCTTGTGTAGATCCAAATTACCATCTGCATCAACGTCCCTGCACATACCTGACACTATTCCAGCAGTGTTAGATGTAGAGAGTGATGCAGATCAATGCTGCACCTACACTGCTGTCAGTCTACTCTACTTCTGTACATTTGACAGACAAGGACAGATTTCCAATACATTTAGGTGTGCAGCCTTAAAGGGGATGTATCGCTTCATCAGTTCGGCTGTTTTCTTGAAGCTTGATACTCTCAGTTCCTGAAATCCAGGGGCGTTTCTTCCCCTCCCAGCTGGGTGTTTAACTGAAAGGGGATGACATCATTCCCCCTTCACTGTTCATGCTCGCTCCCGAGTCAGTGTCTCCCCTTAAGAGCTGTTATCCACACGTCCACTGTCCTCCCCCTATGCATCTTCTTTTGTAAGAGCTGTTTACTACCACAGGCCTGCATTCAGTTTTAGACAGTCTTCTATGTACTCAGAGCACTGATCTCTTCTCCTCTCACAGCTGGAGGTTTGTTACAGTTGAATCCAGTCTTCTATGAACTCATCCAGAGTACAGATCCGTCTCCCTTCTATGTTTCCACAAGGCACCGAGGCACAATTCTGCTGTTTTCTGATTATTGAAGCAGCTGCAGTGTCAATGAGGAGCAGCGAGCTGTATCGTGTGAAATTGTTGCCGGCCCCTTACACGCAGGAGCATTAGGCACCGAGGCACAATTCTGCTGTTTTCTGATTGTAGAAGCAGCTGCAGTGTCTCTAAGGAGCTGCTAGCTGTACTGAGTGAAATGTTGCGGGACCCTTATTCCGAGTGAGAGGGGCAGGAATGCGCGCTCCGTAAATACGACCGGGGGGGCCAGAAAATGTAAATTAGTAGAGCGTCAGCCAATGAAATGAAAGGAGGTGGGATCTGACCGGCACTGGGGAACAGTGTTTATACAAAACGAAGATAAGGCAGACTGTGAAAACAAGACAGCTTTGCAAATGACATCCAATTGCAAAGTTACTTGTTTTCACTGTCCCCTTATTCTGAAGACCATTTAATGAAATGATACAACCCCTTTAAGTTTTGGCCTGATATCAACGTTGCACACTACCACTTGTCTGGATGGACATCTACCGCCTGTCTAGCCTTGTATGTATTCAGTCAAGTTTAATTTATTATGACCACTCCCTACTTTCAACATTGGCAACGCATAGCTCATAAAGGAAAATCCATGTGGTGAGCTGGCTTGGTGGGTATATAAGATGTTTGATAGGCTGTCTCCACACATATCCCTCAGTGTTGTCTTAGCTTAAAGGGGTGAATTTCAAAAAAAGAAATGATTATTGGCTTTTAGGTTAAAGGGTCAGTATTTCTGAGCTGCTTAGTTTCTAAACTGACACAAGGCCACCGCTCAATGGCTGGACAATGAACTAATCCCAAAAGAAGAAATTTCACAGGTGCAGATAACTAATGAACAGCTGCTCTCACACCCATCCACTGGGAAGGCAACTGCCTAATAAAAAACTGCACTTTGGACAAGTGTCAATTCACACCAGTATGCAAAAAAGCCACATACTGGTTGCTTTATCAGTATTTTTACATTGTGCTGTCTCCCCTTGTATGATATTGTGGTTTTTCTGCATACTGGTGTGAACTGGTACTCGGGGCTGGGAAAAGGCATTTTGGTGCCCTAGGCAAGTACAGCCAATGGTGCCCCCCTCGCTCCCAAAAAAATGGCACCCCCCACACTAATTCCTCTCACCCCTGCGCCAGGTCCTGTCACTAATATTCCACATGGCTCCCGTCCATCCCCTCAGCAGTCACTGCACAATGAAAATCAGCGATGACAAATTTGCTTTTTCAAAATCGCTCACCTCCGTATGACACTGTAATACCCCTAAATAAGTCACTAAATAATCCACCGATACATGGAGCAAATCTACCAGACAAATGATTACTAAAAACACTCCTACAAAACCAAGACCCAAAACTATTACTACTTAAGGCTCAAATAATCCTGCCAGACCCTGACAAACGCATACACATGACATCAGTCTGTACACAGGCTCTGATTACATATACCACCGCCATACAGTGACCAGATAGTGGTAGATACTAGTTGTATGTAGATGCTCAGCAGAAATATAAGTGATTACCAGTTACATTTAGTGACTCACAGGAGACATCATTTCTGATCAGCGTCGTTCACTTTCCCTTTTCTTCTCCATCCGGTTCACACCTTCTCGCTGATTGCTCCCGGCCACGACTCGTCCCTGCAGATTTGGACACAAATATCTTAGAATTCTCACGTTTCCAGCAACTCCTTAATTATAGGTATATAAGTCCCCTCAGTTAGACAGGTATACAGGTCCCTGCAGTTAGACACGTATATATGTCTCCTCAATTAGGCAGGTATATATAGGTCCCCATCAGTTAGGCAGGTATATAGATATGCCCTCTCAGTCAGGCAGGTATATATGTATGTGTATATATATATATATCTCCTCAGTCAGGCAGGTATATAGATATTGTCCCCTAAGACAGGCAGGTATATAGATATAGAGTCACTCACAGCCATGTATATAGATATAGAGGCACTCAGGCAGGTATATAAATATAGGGGTACTCAGGCAGGTATATAAATATAGGGGTACTCAGGCAGGTATATAAATATAGGGACACTCCCAGGCAGGTATATAGGGGACACTCTGGCAGGTAAAAATAATAACATTAATACTCACCTTACCTGCTTCTCGGCCGCACGCCCCTCTTCAGGCCACGCCTCCAGCGCCGGGACGCTCTTCGGGTGCATAGCCTAAGGCCGCTGTGCCTCTGAGGAGAGGCAGCGTCGCGGTGACCTCACTTCATCACAGCGAAGCCCAGCTTAGCATCACGGGGCCGCGGCGGGTCCTCAGCGCTATGAGGACCCGGCGGCCCTGCTGTTTCGGACCCGTGGCCTAGCGGAGGATCCAGCGATCCTCCGCTGAGCCAGTCAGACACCTTTTGCGGAGCAGGGAGCGCTTGCTCTCTGCTTTGCAGAAGCCCGCAGCTGTATGTGCGTCCAACGGACGCACATACAGCTAAAGAGACGGCCGGCGCTCCATGCCCATGTCCCCTTAGGGACAGGCAGAGGTAGGAGCTCTAGGCAATCGCCTACCTCTGCCTACCCGTCGTCCCAGCACTGCTGGTACTTATCCAATGTGCAGTTTTTTTATTAGGCAGTTGCCCTCTGAGTTGATGGGTGTATGAGCTAAAGCTCATTAGTTATCTGCACCTGTTATGTATCTCCCAGGTAGCACAGGGGCTTGTGTTGCCTCCTACTGGGTTCAGTCATTTTACATGGCAGTTTCGAAATTGGACCTCCGTTGACTGGCAAAGGGTTGTCTTCACCAATGAGTCACGTTTTAGGCTTGAATGGATACACGTTGGCGTGTCAGGCAAGAAATATCAAACACCTTACAACCGTTGCTGTAAAACACAATCTGGTGGTGGCGGCATTATGATCTGGGGGATGTTTTTGTGCCATCACTCATCCATGTGGAAGCACTTTAAACCCATTTGGGGATGAATCCATCCCTGCAGATCACATAAACCCACAAATGCTGATTGCCATCCTTGGGGCAAATGGGATCTTCCAGTAAGACAATGAGACATGTCACACAGCTAGAAATGTGTGACATTGGATGGAAGAACATGACCAAGACTTCAAAGTACTTTCTAATTGAGCATCTGTGGGAGAACCTAGACGGTTGTGTTTGCTCTGTGGACCCTCCAGCAGCTGTGGGATGCAGTTGGCTCCAGATACCTGGGACAACCTACCAGGACCTTATTGAGTCGCTCCCAGCCCGTCTGTGCTAGATATAGGTTGGCGGTAGTACTACTTCTCTTGTTCTGTGTGTATCTATGGACCCTGGACATGACCTCTTCTCTTCTTTAGATCTCAGTAGCTTGGATGTTGATGACAACATGTTCCTGAGGTGTTCAGAGATCTCCCCACAACACTGTGCGCTGCTCCGGAGCCTTACCTGGCTCAAACCGAAGCTTCTGGAAGAAGTGTTGTCCCACAGCTCTGGATCCAGGTGAGCACAGGGAGGAGTATCTATATATTGCTCAATTTGTCATCTCCTAACCCTACAATTCCAGGCTCATAGCCTTATCGTACACTGGGTCTAGATCTGCCCCAATACTGAATACAATTGGCACAACTCCCTCCTACACTACATTTACAGGAAGGTAGATGTTTGTGTGGTGTCTGCAAGTTGTCTTAATTTTAGGGTATGTTCACATGGGAAAATTTTGGCACGCATTTTGCGTCGTATTTGCGCTGTAATACGAGTGAGATTACGCCTCCTCTCCCCGGGCGTACAATACGATCGTATTGTACGCGCGGAGAGATAAGTGACATGTCTATAGGGTAATGACAGTCGCCGATCAGCGCGACTCCCAAATACCCGGCGTAATTGCAGGGCATACTCTACGCCTCGCAATTACGCCTTGTGAACATACCTTTATAATAAAAAAAAAATTCATGATTACAAATCTGATAAATAAAATTTAGATTCTGGGATTTGTGACTGATTTCTGGTAGACAGGACCTGTAATATTCCAGCCCTAGAAATCAGGAACCTCTTGTCTTGGTTTGATTAGTTGTCTGTGATTGAGGCAGATTTATTGTCCAGATGTATGAAATTTGCTGCCCCAGCTTTCTGTCCTGGTTCCAAATAATAATGGCCCAGATATATGAAACTTGCTGCACCGGATTTCTGGTAGAATTTGCGGCAAAAATATCGTACGTTCTTTACACCACCTTTATGATGTATTTTACACAGTTTCTAGACACCTCTGCCCCTCATCCAAGAAAAGGCACACGTTGTATGACTGTTTAGTCCAGGCACCCTCAAACTGCGGCCCTCCAGCTGTTGGGAAACTACAACTCCCATCATGAATTTATATCATCTAGAACAGTGGGAATGATGGGAGTTGTAGTTTCCCAACAGCTGGAGGGCCACAGTTTGAGGATGTCTGGTCTAGTCTAACGTAAAACTATCTTAGTTAGACACTAGATAAATCTACTCCAATGTCCTGCACAAAGTAAGTCATATTTACAAAAGATTTGTGCCTGAAAGAATAAAGCTATGTTCACACGGTGTAATGTTGGTCCATACTCTGGTACATAATTGCGTTTCAATATGTCCGAATTACGGGCCGACATTACGATAATTCATAGCTCTCATTGAGAGCTATGATTACCTGTTGTTTCCCCAGCGCTGAATATGCGCCCGGGGAAAGAACCGACATGTCAATTAAAACTGCCTGGTCTGACTTTACACCATCTTTAAGTTGGCTTACTGTGTGCCAATAACTGCAGCCAAATGTTGGCATATTTCCGGCGCATGCCGTTGCAGACGAGGAAACGTCCCCTTTCCGGCAAACCCACACCCCTTTTGCCAGACAAAGCGTAGAAGTGTCTAGAAACTGCCTAAAACATAATAAATTAAGTGTAAAACATGGATGACATCATTTTTGGCATAAATTGTGCCAGAATTTGGGCGCAACGGTCTTGATAAATGTTCCCCTATGCCTTACATGGTGCACAGCATTATTTCTGTCATAACCTACAGGAGAAAATTGTTGTAGCAACTTTAAGGCTATGTTCACACGGCTTAATTGCGGGACGTATTTCGGCAGCCCGGCGGTCCCATAGACATGCATTATCCATGTCACGTATACGCCGTTAATAAGTAGCATGTCACTTCTCCCCCCGCGGCGTATTTGTTGGAGCGGGGAGAGGAGACGTAATCCATAGTTCTCTATGAGAACTGTGGATTACCGTAATGACTGGGACGGATTTCAGCCCATAATTCGCGCAGTACAGCGCAAATTACGGGCTGAAATAAGTCCCAGAATAAGCCGTGTGAACATAGCCTAATACATCTGGGCCAATGTTTTTTGTATCCAAGACTGGTTTCATACTGCGTTATTCACTACATTGAGGAAATCCGTCACAGTATCAGGGAAAAAATAGGTACCCAATGGATGCAGTGATGTAGCCCGACCGACACATAGATGTTCACATGGCGTGTTGGACATACATTTTTAGATACGTGTTTGAATGCATCTGTCGGACCCAAACTCGCAGCTAACAAATAGCAGTGTGATTTACATTGCTATTACTTTAAATACGCATCGGCGTTCACATGAGTGATAGGCGTCTCACTGCGTTTTTCGGATCCGTTCCAGGAATTGTCATGTCAATTCTTGGTCCGAAAGACGCAGCAGGAGCCCTATAATAAACTATAGGGAGTGATCCTGCTGCATCCAACACGCATCCAAATACGCAGCTGTGTGTTGGATCCGCTTAGGATCCGATTGACGCTGCTTTTTTTGGATGCAATTTTCGGATCCAAAACGGATTCAAAATCCGATCCAAAAATGCCTTGTGAACGGCCCTTAATAGAATTTATAAAGTCTTATTTGACGAATGATGTGGTATTTGCTTTCTGTGCGGAACTGCTGTGTTTATCACAAAAGCATTTGCCACCCACAAACATAGTACACATATGTTCTATTAACATCTATGGACCGGTCCATACTACGTTACGACATCTGTCCTGTAGCTTTTTTCCTGATACCCCAACGGATACCTGCAATGTCCCCTGTTTCCCAGAAAATAAGACATTTTTAGTTATGAAATTCAGAGTTTGGCTGCTTATGCTGATCTTTGTGATGAAATCACTACAGTATATTAATACATGTTGATGTTTTGTTCAACAAATGTGAATTATTGTTCATTGAAAAAAAAAACATCCCCTAAAAATAAGTCTTAGCTCGTCTTTAGGAGCAAAAAGTAATACAAGAAACTGTCTTATTTTTGGGGAAACAGGGTAGTGAATATCGCATTGTGAACCCGGCCTTATGTCTGCGGACGTAATAGTACTGCTGACAATCCATGGCGATGCCCAGCTATACCCGGGGAAGAGCGGCCTGTTAGGGCACCCATCCACGCTGAGCTGTGATCCTTAGGGTGCGTTCACACGGCGTACTGTACGCGCCGCAGTACACCGTGTGTCTTGTAAGTACACCCTGCTCAGCGCGCCCCCCGTCCAGCCCCATTCACTCTTATTAGCGCCGCGCAAGCGCCATGAAGAAGTGACCTGTCAGCGGAGACGACGCGTCATTCATATTTCTCTATGAGAGCTATGAATTACCTTAACTGCGGCGCACATTTTGACCGTATTAAAGCGCAAATAAGCGGCAAAAAGCGCCCCGCGATTACCCTTAGGTTTCTTTTCGTCCCTGGAGCTTGTGGTTACAGATAATGTTTTTCTGGTTTTTGGGGAGCTGAGCAGTGGCACCAGCATTATCTGTGTCTGTTGTCTTTAGTCCTCAGGTGCAGCTCGGACATCTTTTTGGGATCCTGGAGGCGTTACTTCTGGCCGGTGGAAGGGTGCAGGCGGCACCAGGTAGGACGCGAGTTTTACGTGACTTCTGCTCATTTGTCCTGTGATCTGTTGGTGATTTGGACTTGACTTGCAGATCTGGTTGAGTTGTCACGTGCTCTGAGCTGAGCATTGACCTCTTATGGGGACAGCGTGCTCCGTCACCTCGATGAGCCGTCTGTACACAATGGGTGACACAAGGCAGCGGCTTCTGTCTTTGTTTGCTGTGGGAAGATTCTTAATTAGATTTTTATAGGAGAAGGTTGGCGTTACTGGAAGAAGCGTTGACTTTGGGACAGATCCCGGAAGGATCCCGACTAGTCTTGGGGTGATTCCTTGTTTGCTCTGTGACTGCAGGGCTTGTTTGCCGGCAGTTCCTGGTAATGTTATTTACCATCCGGTACTGCGGTCTGTCCATAGATACGCCATGATGAATTACCGACATATCCGCCTCCCAGCTGGGACACTCCGTCTCTTTCCTTCTGTGTCCCTCTCTTTAGAGCAGTGTCCCCATCACACTCTGTCTATGGCGGTGTCATCAGGACATTCGCACTACAGCAGCTTCCTTGGTATTGTTCAGTCCCTTCTTACTGATACATAGAGAGATATTCTGCAGATTATTGCATCACGGACTTCTTTAGAGACCTGCAGAACGTTGCTCCATCCTCACTTCCTCCTCATAAATGCCGATATATTCTGCAGATGATACTACTGAGCTCTCTAGACATCTGCAGAACATTGCTCTGCCCCTCCTTACCTTCTGATAGACTCATAGTGCTGTATTCTGCAGATTATTACATCATCAACCTCTCTAAAGATCTGCAGAACATTGCTTTGCAACTCTCTACCTCCTGACAGATACACAATGATAAATCCTGCAGACTATTACATTACCAACCTCTCTAGGCCTCTGCAGATCATTGCCCTTCACCCACCTATATCTTGCTGGATACATAGTGGTGTGTCCTGCAGATTATTACATCACTCACCTTTAGACCTCTGCAGAACATTCCTTTGTCTCCTTTGCCAAGGGATGTACTCTGCAGGTTATTACAACACCAACCTCTCTAGAGATCTGCTGAACATTCCAACCCTCTACTTCTTTGAAAAGTACATGATGATATATCCTGCAGATTATTACATCGCCAACCTCTGCAGAACATTGCTCTGCAACTTAATAGGTACACTGTTCGGCTGAAAGTTGACACGCGACCATCCAGTTCTGCCTATTAACCTACAGTGTTGATCCAGAAGAAGAATTTAACCCCAAAATGTAGAAGCCAATTGTCTAACCTGGAAATTAGAGTAAATCCCTGGATCAGCGCCTCTTCTTCAGCACCCTAGTCACTACAGCTTGTTGTAATATTACACTTTGGAAACCCTGTATATCCTGATACTTTATATAGTGATGTATCCTGCAGATTATTACATCAGTGACCTGCCTAGAGGTCTGTAGAGATGATCTGTTAGAATTGATGCTTGAACACGGTGGCTCCTGTGATCACTGTGGGCGACATCATGGGGTGCTGATCAGGACTCTCATGCACACACAGTAGGTTTGCTTTACTTTCTATGTGGCAGACGGCCGGAACTCCTTATCCTCAGTCTGGACCCCACATGTCCCTGTACCCAAGTGACTGGCGGCCAGGAGCGACGTGGGTGACAGTCTGTGTCTGCCCTGCTAGGAGTCTCTGACCTGTACAGCTCTGCCAATCCGGCCTACTTATCCTGCTCTTATCTCTGAGATTGAAATCTTAAAGCCTCCACATAGCTGTGTACAGTGCTCACTCATGACCTGTGCCGACCCGGCTCTCCTGTCTGCCAGGGCAGAGCTTATGACTGCGGCACCATGCAGACACCGAGCCCCTCCTAAAACATCACCTGAGCCCACAGAGCGCACGCATAATACATGCCACAGGCTACCAGCTATTGGAGATATTGATGAATGAACGTGATCAGCGATTAGTGTTCAGCAAATCCTCTGCTTTGTCTATTACATCAAGCCTTAAACTCCAATTTCATCCAGAGCTGCATTCACAATTCTGCTTTTACATCATGTGTCTTGCTTCAGTCATCTCCAAGGCTGCACTAATACATCTGCTGTTTCATCTTGTCTCCTGCTTTAGTCACCTCCAAGCTGCATTCAAAATTCTGCAGTAACATCCTGTCTCCTGCTACAGTCCCCTCCAGAGCTGCAGTCACACTTCTGCTGTTATATCCTGTTTTATACAACGGTTGCAACCAGATATATACAATTGCCTGCGTTACACAATATTTCTAAACTGGCATGTAAGTCTGAATGCAGAACGCATGACACAGGCATTAAAGACATAGGAGGTGCATTTGTCTGAGTTACTGCAGGCTTAATCGTCAAATATTTGTAACACAGGACTGAAGGCTTGTATTGAAATGACTGTGTAATTTTTGCAGTTTTTTGGGGAATACCAACCAATGTCCCCTGTTTTGTAATATTGGCCTATACAGTACATAAAATATCTGAAATCAGTCAACCTCAAAAAGTGATGTCATTTGTGTATGTACCCAAAATGGGGACAGACCTGATTATAGACAATCTGACTTATGTGTATCTATCTATCTATCTATCTATCTATCTATCTATCTATCTATCTATCTGTCTCTTATCTGTCAATCTGTCTATCTGTCTATCTATCTGTCTATCTATCTGTCTATCTGTCTATCTATCTGTCTATCTATCTGTCTAGCTATCTGTCTAGCTATCTGTCTAGCTATCTGTCTAGCTATCTGTCTAGCTATCTGTCTAGCTATCTGTCTAGCTATCTGTCTAGCTATCTGTCTAGCTATCTGTCTAGCTATCTGTCTGTCTATCTATCTGTCTGTCTAGCTATCTGTCTGTCTAGCTATCTGTCTGTCTAGCTATCTGTCTGTCTAGCTATCTGTCTGTCTAGCTATCTGTCTGTCTAGCTATCTGTCTGTCTAGCTGTCTGTCTGTCTAGCTGTCTGTCTGTCTAGCTGTCTGTCTGTCTCTTTGTCTGTCTGTCTCTTTGTCTGTCTGTCTCTTTGTCTGTCTGTCTCTTTGTCTGTCTGTCTCTCTCTTTGTCTGTCTGTCTGTCTGTCTATCTATCATTAGTCCCCTACCTGGTAGAAGTCACCAACAGCATGTTGAATCAGATGTCAAGTGCCAGTACGGGTGCTAGTGAGCAGTCCAATGCCGACCATAGTGCCAGTTAGATTCAGGAGCTGAGGGCCAGTGAGGTCATGGTTAGCACTGACAGATGATTCAGGGTTTGGAGCTTTGGATCTTGTCAGCAAGAAATGAAATTCAGCTCTGGATGCGACAGGAGCATAAATGATGCATAGAATCAACACCACCATCCCGGGGCTCCCACAGATGGTCACTAGGGTTCAAGTCTGGGGATTTAGGGGACAGGGTAGTACTTGGACGTTTTGGTCCTGCTCTTCCAACCAATGTCAGACATTTATAGCAATGTGACATGTCGCATTGTCTTGCTGGAAGATCCTATCCTCCCCAGGGAAGACAATCAGCATGTATAGGTGTAAGTGATCTGCAAGGATGGATTCATGCCCAGATTCGCTGAGTGCACAAGAGAATGCCTCAAAAACCTTCCTCAGACCATAACACTGCCACCACCAGTTTGTGTACTTCCAGCAATGGTTGCAGGATGGTTGTTCCCTGATGTTTCTAACCTGACACGCCAGCAGCCATCCGTTTGAACAAGGAGAAAATGTGACGACTCGGAGAGGGCAACTCTTTACCAATCAGTGAAGGCCCAATTCTGATAATGTTGTTGAAGGCTTTTCTACTAATTCAGCTTGGTTAGTAGAGGTGCAGTGACATCCGTACACAGTCCCATACGCATTAAGTTACACTGATCTGTTTTAGACACGTGTCTGGTCGCCCCTTGTTTCGTTTTGATGGTAAGCTGCTCCACTGTAGCGTGTCGGACAGTCTTTGACCCTTTCATAGCCAACGTTCCCCTCTCACATGAGTGGCACATGGTGCTCGGCACTCGCTTGTCCACTCGTGATACACTATCACCACATGTTTTTTTTTTAAACTCTCCTAATTCGACCCTTTTACCCATGACGGCACAGAGCGATGTATGCGAACGGCCTACACACTTTATATACTGTGAGTCGCAACCGCTCTGGGATCGTAGCAAAAGTCCAGCTTGACAGAGACTCAGACAGATTTTTAGTCCAAATACGGTTGCTCCGTATTTTATTGGCACACGGGCAATCAAGACACTGGCAACAGATGAAAAAACGTAAACCAAAACAAACTCCTACTCGTCTGAGCACTGGCTAATACAGAGGTAGTTATCCTCACTACACCCTAAATCCACCCGTGGCTGTATGGGAGATCTTGCCTCTCTCCAGTCCGCAACCTCTCCGGTCAAAAGCTCCTTTGCCTTGGGTAACAGCCACACCTAGTCAGCTGACTTATATAAGGCAGCCAAAATCTGGACTGGAACCTGGGGAGCAGTCACCCACCCAACACTTTGACTGCTCCCGGTAAGAGCCGTCCCGGACTAAGCTGTTTACCAATAGCTATACTAGCTGTTAAACATGTGCCAACTACATATCACAGCTGACAACAGAAACAACGGCTTCTACCTCACCAAGGCCTGGACCTTTGTGGCACGTAACCGCCACCTACCAGTGGCAGGACCATGCGACTTTCTTCTCCTTTGAAGTCGCTTGCCATCCGTTTATCGTTATGCATGCAGAAACCTGGCGGAATATATACACCATTGCAGACCTTTCCGGCTGACATCATACAATACTCACCAAGCCAGCTCACCACACGTGACTTTCTTCTTGAGCTACGCGCTGCCAACATTGAAATTAGGTCGTAATAATGTGACTCAACTGTGTTTAAAGTCTGGGTCCCATTTGCTTGTACACATCCATTAATGGTGGGAGGGAAGCGGCTGTACATGGTGGCTCCGGGAAGTTGGGCCTGTGACATACAAGTTTAGCAGCACATGAACTGTTTTATTGGAGAAAGTGATGTTAAAAACTCCCAACCCGAATTCCTGTAATCCTGCACCCGCGGCTTCACCTGTGGGCGGATTCATTTTCAGTAATTTACGGGTTTTGTGTGAAGTGACGAGCTGGCAGAGGACGGGAGCAGCGGGGAATCGAGAACAGGATTTATTGTAAGCAGCTGTTACCTGTCCAGCATGACGTCAGGTGTCTACAACGCAAACCCTCACCCAGAGCAGCTGTGGATTAGTAACCTGTATACAGTGTACATCCTCACCCAGAGCAGCGGCAGATTACTAACCTGTATACAGTGTACATCCTCACCCAGAGCAGCTGCGGATTACTAACCTGTATACAGTGTAAACCCTCACCCAGAGCAGCGGCAGATTAATAACCTGTATACAGTGTAAATCCTCAACCAGAGCAGCTGCGGATTATTAACCTGTATACAGTGTAAATCCTCATCCAGAGCAGCTGCGGATTACTAACCAGTATACAGTGTAAATCCTCATCCAGAGCAGCTGCGGATTACTAACCTGTATACAGTGTAAATCCTCACCCAGAGCAGCGGCAGATTATTAACCTGTATACAGTGTACATCCTCACCCAGAGCAGCTGCGGATTACTAACCTGTATACAGTGCCAATCCTCACCCAGAGCAGCGGCAGATTATTAACCTGTATACAGTGTAAATCCTCACCCAGAGCAGCGGCAGATAAACCAATATACAGTGTACATCCTCACCCAGAGCAGCGGCAGATTAACCAGTATACAGTGTACATCCTCACCCAGAGCAGCGGCAGATTACTAACCTGTATACAGTGTACATCCTCACCCAGAGCAGCGGCAGATTAACCAGTATACAGTGTACATCCTCACCCAGAGCAGCTGCGGATTACTAACCTGTATACAGTGTACATCCTCACCCAGAGCAGCTGCAGATTATTAACCTGTATACAGTGTACATCCTCACCCAGAGCAGCGGCAGATTAACCAATATACAGTGTAAATCCTCACCCAGAGCAGCTGCGGATTACTAACCTGTATACAGTGTAAATCCTCACCCAGAGCAGCGGCAGATTAGTAACCTGTATACAGTGTAAATCCTCACCCAGAGCAGCGGCAGATTAGTAACCAGTATACAGTGTAAATCCTCACCCAGAGCAGCGGCAGATTACTAACCAGTATACAGTGTAAATCCTCACCCAGAGCAGCTGCAGGTTATTAACCTTTCCCGTATGATATCAGGTGTATACATTGCAAATTGTTACCGAGATCAGCAGTCCCAGTATCTGTGAGCTAGTCATAGCTGCAGCTCAAACCTGCATTGTAGCAAACCCTCAGCTGTTCAGTCAGGGCTGAGCGGGATGGGTTTCTAATTTCTGGATGTAAACCATACATGCCAACTCTCCCGTTTTTGGCGGGGGGTCCCGCTATTTGGGGGCCCCTCCCGCCCTCCCGGGGGAGTTGGCATTCCTCCCGCCGCCTGCAGGCGGCGGGGGTCCTTTAAATACCGCGGCGCAAGATAGCGCTGGTGCGCTACTCTTGCGCCGCCGGACCGCTCCTACAGGCGGGTGAAGCGGCCGCAGCGCCGCTCACCCGCCGCGGTCTCACTGTGCGGGAGGAGGCAGGAGGGATCGCTCCCTCCTGCCTCCTCCCCATGTATGTACGGGCGCCGGTGTGTGCGCCGCACATACAGGTCAGAGGCGCAGGGGAAGTGACCGCGCGGCTGCAGGGAGTGACGCGCGGCTGCTCTCACTTCCCCCTGCGCCGCTGAAGAGATCGGGCAGGAGCTGGCCGCGCTGCAGGAGCCTGGTAAAGGTAAGTGGATTTTATTATTTATTTTTATTAGCTTTAGGGGGCTCTAGCTGGCAACAAAGGGGGCACTACCTGGCAACAGAGGGGCACTACCTGGCAACAGAGGGGCACTACCTGGCAACAAAGGGGCACTACCTGGCTAACAGATGGGGGCACTACCTGGCTAACAGATGGGGGCACTACCTGGCTAACAGATGGGGGCACTACCAGGCAACAGAGAGGTCCTCTACCTGGCTAACAGATGGGGGCACTACCTGGCTAACAGATGGGGCACTACCTGGCTAACAGAGGGGACATCTACCTGGCTAACAGATGGGGCACTACCTGGCTAACAGATGGGGACATCTACCTGGCTAACAGATGGGGACATCTACCTGGCTAACAGGGGGGACATCTACCTGGCTAACAGATGGGGACATCTACCTGGCTAACAGATGGGGACATCTACCTGGCTAACAATGGGGGCACCTACCTGGCTAACAATGGGGGCACCTACCTGGCTAACAATGGGGGCACCTACCTGGCTAACAATGGGGCACCTACCTGGCTAACAATGGGGGGCACCTCCTGGCTAACAAGGGGGGCACCTACTGGCTAACAAAGGGGGGCATCTACTTGGCTACAAGGTGGGCATCTACCGCCCGTAAGGGGCACTACCTGCTTATGGGGGGCTACTACCTGGCTATAAGGGCATCTACCTGGCTTTCTTCCAAAGCCGTTATGCAGTTAGGTGGAGTGGGTGTGGCTTTTGAAGGGGCGTGGCTACGCGCGCCGCCCACTGAAGTCTCCTGCTTTTTTATTTTCGAAAGTTGGCAACTATGATGTAAACTAGAATGTTTCAGTTACTGACAGCAAGCAGAGATCTTAAAAATGGTGAGGAGAGATACAGACCTGTCTACTATGTTACACTCAATATCTAGTCACTTGTCAGTCCTGGTGTTTTCTGATGAAGCACTTTAGCTGGACCTAGTTACACCCCTGTACCCATTGTTAGCAGTGACCTGAGGCATTTTCTGTAAATCGCATTGATTTCTATAAGGGGGTAAAGCTGAGGCTTCCCAGGACACATCATTTATTGCATCTTTCCATTATTCCCTGCTGCTTGCTGTCTGTACGTTCCTGAGGGATCTGTGCAGCTGCTGTGGAGTAATCCATTGAATTCGGGACAGGCCGCTGCTTGCTCCCACAGATCTGCAGAGGAGGGGTGCGTGGGAGCGTCACTCACAAGTATTGTGGGGGCATTCAACAAGTGGCGAGCACAGAATAACGAAATCTGCAATTCGCTCTGCACAGGTAAAGCCTTGTCCTCTGCTCTCGAGCCTTGTGGACATTTTTACCTGTAGGTAAGGTTTCCTTCTGTATTTGTGTGATTATTAGGGGATGTTACATCTATAACATTGACAGGCCTATTTTTCTCTTAGATGTAAACTTGGGTTATTCCCAGCCCTCTACCCAAATCCTTCCCTCCTTGATAGAAACAGCTCTTCACAAGGCAATACCTTTAAAGGGGTTGTCTCACTACAAGGATTGCTTTTTATGTTAAAGATTTTTCAAAAACAAGTCACTTTGCAATATATGTCCATTAACAGTGTCCTACCTAATGTGACATATCCCACCTTGTATGGGCTGCATCAGCTCCTTAGGTCGCTATGGCTACAGACCTGTTTGATCTCTCCCGATAGCCTGCCAGCACTGGTTGCTATAGCTACAGACCTGGCTTCTACTGTAGCTTAGTAGAAGCCAGTAAACACGCCCATGAATTCAAAATGAAACCAAGAAAACAAGACTGAGGTAGAATGAATCAATGTAGTGAGAAAACCCCTTTAAGATTAATCCACACAGCAGTATGAAAATGGCGTCCAAAATCCGACAGCATTTTCACATTGCTGGCTGATTTTTGCGCAAAATAACGCAGCTGGATTCCTGGCGGCCAAGTACGTTGGGGCTCCGGGAATCTGACGGCGGTCTGGCAGAACATATTCTATATTCCAGAGGTTTAGGTTTCCCTCTGTAAAAAGTCCGTGCTGTGTAGACTAAAGCACAGATTTCCTTTTGCGGTCTATGGGGCACTGGTTACAGTCGGATTTTCGGCGCATTCTAAATACAGACAGTCGCCGGGTTGCAAATGGGATAGGGATTGTAGGTTTGTTCTTAAGTTGAATTTGTATGTAAGTCAAAATGGGTAGATTTATTAAATGTAACTCCAGCAAAAACTTTTTTGTAAGCTTTGGATAGTGCAGGGAAGGGTTCTTACATTTGTTTTGCAGTCTGTGCCCCTGTTAAGAAGGCACCTCATTTTCGCCTCATGTGCTGCTATGGAATGCTGGCACTTGTCGTTCCACAGCTACCATCTGCTGTGGAACATGGAACTACAAGTGCCAGCATGCCCCATTAGTCCCCGTTTGTAACTATGGGACCGATCTAAGACGGAACGGTGTAAGTCGGGGACTGGCTGTACTGAATCCACCGAAAATCCGGCTCAAAAGCTGTGCTGTGTGGGCATAGCCTGACAGATCTCATTCACTGACTGCAAAGATCTGGAAAATGAGGAGGAAGAAAAAAAAATTGTGGTAACTTTTCCTTCTAGAGGGCTCAGTCTTCATTTCTATTAAAGCAGGAAACCCCATTTAGACTCCACACTAAAAACACTGCCTCCCCATATTAATACCTGGATGCAGGACCCCCCCCCCCAATTCCTGAATGATTACACCAGGAAATACGAAGTATGGGAATTTATAGTCATTTACAGGATCCATTATGAAGATTGTGATCTCTACGAGTACGGGAATTAGGGGCTCACAACATGGACCTTATGTATGAAAACGGTCTAGCAATAAGACTATCTTTGTTGCCCATAGCAACCAATCAGAGCTCAGCTTTTATTTTTCCAGAGCACTATATGAAATGAAAGCTGAGCTCTGATTGGTTGCTATGAGCGCTGATTGGTTGCTATGGGCAACAAAGACCGGCTTAGGCCATATTAACACGGCTTATTTGGGCACGTATTTCAGCCCATAATTTGCGGCGTACTGCACGAATAACGGCAGAAATACGGCCCAGTCATTACGGTAATCCATAGTTCTCATAGAGAACTATGGATTACGTCTCCTCTCCCTGCTCGACAAATCCGCCGGGCGGGGAGATAAGTGACATGTGAATTACCAGCGGCGTATACGCGCTGCTATTAATGATAATCTATGGGCTGGTGAGGTGCCAGCCCCCCGCTCCGGCTCCCGTCCACACGGCATAATTGCGGGGCGTAATTACGCCCCGCAATTATGCCATGTGAACATGGCCTTAGGGTATGTTCACACGGGCAAATTTCAGCGCGCATTTCGGATCGTATTTTCGCTCTAATACGGGCGAGATGCGCGACGAAATTACGGTAATCCATAGCTCTCATAGAAAACTATGGATTATGCCTCCTCTCCCCGCTCGTACAATACAATCGTATTGTACGCGCGGGGAGATAAGAGACATGTCAATTATTCGCAGCGAATATGCGCCGCAGGTAATGAATGTCAATGGGGCTGGCGAGCTGCCGCCCCCACGCGCCGCTGGGGTACGCGCTGATCAGCGCGACTCCCAAATCACCTGGCGTAATTGCGGCGCGTACAGTACGGCCGCAATTACGCCGTGTAAGCATAGCCTAAGAGACCTGGGGTCTTATGTATGAAAACTGTCTAACAATAAGACCTGTCTCTGTTACCCATAGCAACCAATCAGAGCTCATAGCAACCAATCAGAGGGCAACTTTCATTTCATATAGTTCTCTGGGAAAATAAAAGCTGAGCTCTGCTTGGTTGCTATGAGCTCTGATTGGTTGCTATGGGCAACGGAGTCTTATTGCTAGACAGTTTTCATACATAAGGCCCCATGTCTCTAAGAAGGGCCAGAACAAGATTTACACTTGTCGTGGTTGCTGCGCCATCACGATCCCGTGTCTCCAGGCAGCTACACAGTGCACGGGGCAAGAAGCTTCCAGGAGCTTAAGGGTTGAGTGCAGCCAGACTGTGTAAAAGTGAGGAAAGTTGGCGACTTCATTGCTGCACAGAAATCTGCTGTTTCCTTCCCTGGCCACGATCCCAGAATGTCACATCCAGCGCTCAGGTGACGCTCACCCCGCCCTGAAGTCACTCCATGAAGGCGAAATCCGTCTCCGGTCTACCTCTGGCCGCAAACTATCCAACAAACCCATCAGTGGCCATTGCTGGTGGTCAACATAGACCCCATCACAGCCGACCATCGGCTATTCCACATGTGTAAGCTAAAAACTGCAATCTGGTGGCGGACGTCTAGGTGAGGCTGGGTTCAGATGGCAGTATTTTGGTCATTATTGATAAGTCAAAACCAGAAGTGAAACCTATATACAGTAGAACATTGTATGAGGGAAAGATCTGCACCACTTGCTTTATTTGGATCCTCTCCTGGTTTTGGCTTACAACTACTGACAAAAAAAACTGTTGTGTGAACACAGGCTTAGGCTATGTCTACACAGCAATGTTAAAATGCTGTCCAAAATACAAAGGGATTTTAACATTGCCAGAGCGCAGCTTTTGACGCAGATTTGGACTAAAAGTCGCAGTCGGTTTTCAGAATTTCTGTTTGCCCCGTACATTGAATATACAGGAATCCGGCGGCGATCCAGCAGGTCTGAAAATCTGCTGGAATCCGGCGAATTTTATAGCCGACCAGAAAAAAAATCTGTGTTGTGTAGATTGCAACACGGATTTTTCATTGCGGTCTACACATCACTGGGTGCAGTCGGAATTTCCAACGAGAATCCAGTGCTGTGAAGACATAGCCTAAGGCTATGTTCACACGGCTTAAAATTGGACGTATTTCAGTCCGTAATTACGCGCCGGAGTGCGCGAATTACGGCTGGAATACGTCCCAGTGATTACGGTAATCCACAGTTCTCATAGAGAACTATGGATTACGTCTCCTCTCCCTGCTCGGCGAATACGACGTGGGGGGAGATAAGTGACATGTGAATTACCAGCGGCGTATACGCCCCGCTGGTAATGAATGTCTATGGGCCGGCGAGGTGCCGGCCACCCGCTCCCGCCATGCCCCCGTCCACACGGCGTAATTGCAGGCCGTAATTACGCCCTGCAAATAAGCCGTGTGAACCCAGCCTAAGAGTGGTTGCACGCAGGATGGGAATTTACAAATCCCATGCCAATGAAGAGGAATTTTCCCATACGGATATTGATCTTTGCTGTAAGTCGACAAGTCCACAGCTTGTGACTTTCTGTTGCAGATTTATTGTGGATTTTAACAAATCTAATTGAATTGGATGAGATTTGCACCAATATCCAGATGATTTTTTGTCAATTTTTACGTGCAGATTTACCTGCAGATTTTTCTGCAGAAAATTCCCACAGCAAATCGGTCACATGTGCATTCACCTTAAATGTTTTAGTTTTGATATAAAGTTCTCAAGGTTGTGACCCATGGTGTGTATTGTCTTAAAAGGGGTTGTCTCGCTACAAGGATTGCTTTTTATGTTAAAGATCTTGCAAAAACAAGTGACTTTGCAATGTATGTCCATTAACAGTGTCCTACCTATTCCTAGATATCCCCTCTTGTATGAGCTGCATCAGCTCCTCAGGTCGCTATAGCTACAGACCTGTTCCATCTCTCCTGATAAGCTGCCAGCACTGGTTGCTATAGCTACAGACCTAGGTTTTACTGCAGTCTATTAGAAGCCAGTAAACACGGCCCTGAATTCAAAATGAAACCAAGAAAACAGGACTGAGGTAAGATGAATCAATGTAGTAAGACAACCCCTTTAAGGTCAGCCCATGGATAGTAGAGGGGGTGTTCATCTCATTTTTTGCCTTTTGATTTTGCTTTAACATATTTAATGCATGCTTTAATATGCACTGGGAAAATATTTTGATTTATATACTAAAAGGGGATGTGACAAATAACTGATAGCAGCTTTCTTAACTCATGCGGACTCCATGTTACAGGGTAGCATAATATCCTAAACTATTGTATACTTCACTATTGACAGTATACTAACGTATATTGCATGAAGAGCCCCAAAGCCCCCATTCTCATCATGTTTCTTGCTGCCATTCGTGGGGTGTCCGTCAGGATGCAGAAACTGTACACGTTTAGTAAATAGGGCAAATGTAATACTACTAAATAATATTAATACTTATTTAGCTTTATAAAATATCTGACGGCGACTTTGGGATCAGAAATGAAATCTTCCTTTAGGACAGATTTGGTTCTTTCCTTATGGGTTCCAAAGTTTTCATCAGTAGGGTAAACGAAGTTTAAAAAATCTCCCTTTCCCCATCCCTTCATCCACATTTTTCCACACCCTTGGTTTAATTTGATGGAAATGTCTTTTTATTTTCAACCGTACTATGTAACTATGGTCTTAGCTCTCCCTCCCTGCATAGGGATTTTTTTCCCCTACAGGTCACAGATCATGCCTAGAAAGCTCTCCTATAGAAGTTAATGGGTCTGCTCCTGTTCACATGCTCCTATGTCCATGTAGCTGCTGTAAATCTGTATTTTGTCCTATGTACGACCGTGGTTTTTGTTACTATATTTGCGGCTCGTACAATTGAATGTACAGGAAACAGACGGCAAAATGCCGCCGAATTTTCCTTATTCCGCCGGCGCAGAAAACGAGCTGAAAAAAAAAAACAAGTTTTTTATATTAAATTATATAGGCTTGATAAATGGTTGGATTTTCAGTGGTTTCAAAATACTAAAACCGCCAGAAATCCAACAGCACTAAACATAATGCAGTCCTTTGGGACTATTCACCTAAGTAAAGATGTGACTGTGACGCCCTAGGGGCTCCAGGCAGCCCGCATATGCTGGTACATTATAACCCCCATTAGTGTCTTTATTGTGCGCTGGCTGTGAGCAGAGGCGGCTGAGCTGCTGGCACATCTGTTGCGGACACTCCCTGGAGTTGGCAGGATGAAGGGAAGTTTGGTCTCCGGGTGATGTTCTCATTTTGGGCAAGGATGAAAGCAGCAACCTTGTCAGTGGGAGCAAAATATTCCACTAATCTGCAGCATGATTCATGCCTTACACCTGTCCCTGCGAACAAGATGAGAACCAGGCACCACCACCATCATCCAAAGCAGCCTGAACCTCCCCTCTTCTGATCACTAGGTGTCCACCCAGTCATCTACTCTTTGTAAAGTTCACGTAACTTGCCGTGATAGTAGCTCAGGGATGGAGGGTATCACTGGAGCTACTCTGCTGGCTTTCGGGTGTGTTCACAGCCAATGGGTTATTGTCATACAGTTTGATGAGTGTTAGAGGTTCCAGATGTTTCCTGACCGGTCATTCCTCTCTTCTACAACAGATCAGACCCTTCACCATATTATCTGTGAAATTCCCTGTAAGTTATCTGACATAGTTTTGTCTCCATGCACATCTCAGGGCATGGGCAGCAGGGTGGCTCAGTGGTTAGCACTCTTGCCCTGCAGCACTGGAGTTCTGGGTTAAAATCCCACCAAGGACTACATATGTGTTCTTCCTGTGTTTGCCTGGGTTTCTTCCAGGAAGTCTGGTTTTTCCCACACTCTAAAAACATACTGATAGGTTAATCAGGAATTTAGATTGTGAGCCCCTATGGGAATTATAACCACTTTGAATAAAGGCAATCTCTGTACAGCGCTGGTTCGGGTCTTTGTCCATTTGGGAGACCTATTTCCGCCCAAGCTTTAACTTCCTGGCTGATGTCTTGAGATGTTGCTTCAGTATTACCACATAATCTTCTTTCCTGATGATACCATTTATTTTGTAAAGTGCACCAGTCCCTCCTGCAGCAAAACAACCCAACAACATGATGCTGCCACCCCCGTGTTCCACAGTTGGGATGGTGTTTTTATATTTCCAGACTTTTCCCTTTTTTCTTCCAATAATAACAATGGTCATTATGGCCAAACCGTTCAATCTTACTTATGTCAGACCACAGGACACCTCACCAAAATGTAAGTCTTTGTTACTGTGCATTTGCAAACATTAATCTGGCTATTATATGTTTCTTGTTGAGTAATGGCTTCTTCCTGGCAGAGTGGCCTCTCGGTCCATGTTGATACAGTACTCGTTTCACTGTGGATAATGACCCAATCTTACCAGCTTCCGTCAGCATCTTCACGAGGTCTTTTGCTTTTGTTCTTGGGTTGAATATGTCGGACCAAAGCACGTTCATCTCTGAGACACAGAACCCATCTCCTTCCTGAGCGGTATGATGGCTGCACATTCCCATCTTGTTTGGACTTGCGTATAATTATTAGTACAGATGAACAAACCACTTTCAGGTATCTGGAAATTGCACCTAGGGATGAGCCAGACTTTTGCAAGTCCACAATTCTCTTCCTGATATCTTGGCTGATTTCTTTAGACTTTCCCATGATGTTACACATAGAAGCAGTGTGTTTCTGGTGTGCCTAAAATACATCCACAGCTATGTCTGAAATTAACTAAGATGTTGCCAGTAAACAAAGCTTCCAAAGACATGACATCATCCTATGGGCTGTCCCAAATTGTTAAAAGGCAGAGTATTCCTAGTGTATGGAAACTTTTGACTTTGCAGAAAGTAATAAAATTGCCTTAAAAATTCTCTCTCTCATTATTCTGGTATTTGGTAAATATAAATTATTTTGGTTCCTAATTGACCGAAAACAGGGAAGGTTTGTTCTGACTTCATGTATGTGTGTCTATATATATATGTGTATATATATATATATATATATATATATGTAAACTTCTGGTTTCAACTGTCTATCGAAATCTAAAGTACATAAAAAATGCAACAGTGTCACATACAATGCACAATAATGTGGTCTATTGCATCCCTTTCTGAAATAAGAAGAGCCCCCTCTAAACCTTATTTCCATCCTCTTGAGGTTGGAAGTCTCCGTCAAGGTTCTAAAACAAGTGGTCTTGCTTTGCTAAAGCTAGAGGAGACCCAGAAATCAGGTTTATTCGGCTTTCATGTCAGATAGTGAGAACATGCATATGTGTCTTTTTTATATAGTGTATGTAATCTTTTGGTTTCAACTGTATATGTGAAAGGACACTACAGAGATTCATAGGCCTGTAACACTGACAAGGTGGCATCATCTACATATGGAGGTAAGAAGGATTCTTTATCACAGATGAAGATTCTTTACTGTAAGAGTGGTGATACTATGAAACATTGGCACAAGAGTTTACGGAGTCCTTAAACAAGTTCAAAAGGGGTTTAGATGTCTTTCTTGAAAAATATTATACCACAGGTTATTGGGAGATATGACGTTGATTTATTCTGATTGCCATAGAGAAGGCTTTTTTTCCTCTTGTGTAGGACAATTGGCCTTATAGGGGTTTTTGCTTTCCTCTGAATGAACACACACGGGTCACAGATTGGAGTTAATGATCCTGTCTTTTTTTTCAACCTTATCAGCTATGTAACTTTGCAAATATTAATATCCATTCTTGTTTATGTCTACACTACCGTTCAAAATTTTGGGGTCACTTATAAATTTCCTTATTTGTGAAAGAAAAGCACAGTTTTTTTTTCAATGAAGCTGACATTAAATGAATCCGAAATACACTCTATACATTATTAATGTGGTAAATGACTATTCTAGCTGCAAATGTCTGGTTGTTAATGCAATATCTACATAGGTGTATAGAGGTCTATTTCCAACAACCATCTCTCCCGTGTTCAAATGGTCCATTGTGTTTGCTAACTGTGTAAGAAAGCTATTGGATATTTTGAACACCCTTGAAAACCCTTGTGCAAGTATGTTAGCACAGCTGAAAACAGTTTTGCTGATTAGAGAAGCTATAAAACTGACCTACCTTTTGAGCTAGTTGAGAATCTGGAGCATTACATTTGTTGGTTCGATTAAACTCGCAAAATGGCCACAAAAAGAGAACTTTCATGTGAAACTCGAGTGTCTATTCTGAAGGCTATTCCATGCAAGAAATTGCCAAGAAACTGAAGACTTCCTACAACGGTGTGTACTACTCCCTTTAGAGGAGAGCGCAAACAGGCTCTAACCAGAGTAGAAAGAGAAGTGGGAGGCCCCGCTGCACAACTGAGCAACATGAAAAGTATATTAGTCTCTAGTTTGAGAAATCGACGCCTCACAGGTCCTCAACTGGCAGCTTCATTAAATAGTACCTGAAAAATGCCAGTGTCTATGTCTACAGTGAAGGGGCCACACCGGGATGCTGGCCTACAGGGCAGAGTGGCAAAGAAAAAGCCATACCTGAGACTGGCTAACAAAAGGAAAAGATTATTATGGGCTAAAGAACACAGACATTGGTCAGAGGAAGATTGGGAAAAAGTGTTATGGAGACAAATCGGAAGATTGAGGTGTTTGGATCACACAGAAGAATATTTGTGAGACGCAGAACAACTGAAAAGATGCTGGAAGACGCCTGACGCCATCTATCAAGCTTGGTGGAGGTCATGTGATGGTCTGGGGTGGCTTTGGTGCTGGTGGAGGTCATGTGATGGGCTGGGGTGGCTTTGGTGCTGGTGGAGGTCATGTGATGGTCTGGGGTGGCTTTGGTGCTGGTGGAGGTCATGTGATGGTCTAGGGTTGCTTTGGTGCTGGTAAAGTGGGAGATTTGTACAAGGTAAAAGGGATTTTGAATAAAGGAGGCTATCACTCCATTCTGCAGTGCCATGGCCTACCCTGTGGGGGGCGCTTGATTGGAGCCAATTTCATCCTGCAACAGGACAATGACCCAAAGCCACCTCCAAATGATACCAGAACTATTTAGGGAAGAAGCAGGCAGCTGATATTCTCTCTGTAATGGTGTGACCAGCGCAGTCACCAGATCTCAACCCCATTGAGTTGTTGTGGGAGCAGCTTGACTGTATGGTTCGCAAAAAGTGCCCATCAAGCCAATCCAACTTGTGGGAGGGGCTTCTGGAAGCATGGGGGGGAAATTTCTCCAGATGACCTCAGCAAATTAACAGCCAGAATGCCAAAGGTCTGCAATGCTGGAATTGCTGCAAAGGGAGCATTATTTGATGAAAGCAAAGTTTGAATAAGAAAATCATTATTTCAAATAAAAATCATTATTTCTAACATTAATCAAAAACAACAATTGGTTTTGCACATGGAAAAACTTTGTTTGAAAAAACAAATGCACACTGGTGTGGCAGCAATTCATATAGACATTTCAAATTAAAAAAACAGTGGCACATTATGGACTAAGGAAACCGTCAAATGGGACATAGGAAATTTGGAAAAAGCATTACTGCTAACTAGGATGCATGAAAAAAATTGAGGTTCTCAGTTCACACTTTTGGCCAAAAATGCTTAAGCCCACCTCCCACTCATCAAGGGGACCTCAAGTGCAGGTGGGTCCTATGCTATTGTTACCTCTATTGGGCCTGTTCAGACCTGCATACTTTAGGGAGCGAAGATACCTGCTTCAAAAAACACTGCACTGATTTAAAACCTGGGGAAGTGGGTGGGATGCAAACACCACAAAAATGGAGACTACCACTCCTCCCTACATATAATCAAAAACAACAATTGGTTTTGCACATGGAAAAACTTTGTTTGAAAAAATAAATGCACACTGGTGTGGCAGCAATTCATATAGACATTTCAAATTCAAAAAACAGTGGCACATTATGGTGTTTGCATCCCACCCACTTCCCCAGGTTTTAAATCAGTGCAGTGTTTTTTGAAGCAGGTATCTTCGCTCCCTAAAGTATGCAGGTCTGAACAGGACCCAATAGAGGTAACAATAGCATAGGACCCACCTGCACTTGAGGTCCCCTTGATGATTGGGAGGTGGGCTTAAGCATTTTTGGCCAAAAGTGTGAACTGAGAACCTCAATTTTTTTTCATGTATCCTAGTTAGCAGTAATGCTTTTTCCAAATTTCCTATGTCCCATTTGACGGTTTCCTTAGTCCATAATGTGCCATTATTTCTAACCTTGTCAATGTCTGGACGAGATTTCTATTCATTTTGCAACTCATTTACTAAATAAAAGTATTTAGGCAAAACACAAAATTGTCTGGGTGACCCCAAACTTTTGAACGGTAGTGTATATGAAAACCCAGTTTAAGTCCCTGAACTTCTAGAACATCTACGTTGCTACAGCCTTTACTATACTCCAGAACTACACTTACAAAACTACAAGCTCTTACTGAAAATAGCAAGCTCTTGGTGAGTCAACCCTAACACCCAGCTCAAGTCTTAAAATGAAAAGGGGCGTTAGTTTTTCCTACATCAGATGATTGTACATTGCCTGGTACAAAGACCGCACTTCCCAGAATGCAAATCACTGGAACAATCTCTCTGCCGATGGGGGATTACGGGTCTGAAGTTGTGAAATATGGAGTGCAGCTCTGGACATCATCTTATACAAGTTGATCCTGTTCTGGGATAAGAAGGTGTCATTTTGTTGTTGACTTCTCCAGACACCATCTCCCCATCACTGGGATTATTTTTACTCTTCATACACTTCATATCCAGCAGAAAAGTACTGCTCCAGTCATTATACAGAGGTGCTTGAATGTGGCCCATTTCTGCATAATTGTGACCCAAAACTACAATAGATTTTATTGTAAGTCCTAAAAGTAGATAGAACCAAATCAAACTAATGACTCCATATTATACTTATTTATTAGGAAAAATGAACTGATATTCCATAGTTGAGTGTTAGGGTATGTTCACCCGATGTACTGCAACGCGTAGTACATAGTGTCTTTTGGGAGCTCGCACTAACATGCGCGTACTCCCGCAGCGCGGGGAGGCCAGCAGCCTGCCGGCCCATTGACATTTATTACTCGCGGCGCGTATTCGTCTCGAATAATTGACATGTCGCTTATCTCCCCGCGCATACAATACAATCGTATTGTACGAGCGGGGAAAGGAGGCATAATCCATAGTTCTCTATGAGAACTATGGATTACTATAATTTCGGCGCGCATTTCGTCTGTATTAGAGCGCAAATACGCGGCAAAATTAAGCCATGTGATCATACCCTTAGATATACAGGTGGCTCACTCACACCTGATTGTCAACCCATTGATTGAGAAAACCTGTCACTTATTTCACCTTCAGATTATCGGCTAATCCCAAAGGTTCATATACTTTTGCCCCCACAGATATGTGATATCGAATCATTTTCCCCAGTTAATAAATGACCATATCTAATATTTAATATGAGAGAGTTGAGAAAGGTCTAAAGAGATCCGCCTGCAGCGTCTAGAAAACCAAAAACCCTCAATGACAATATCTAAGAATAGGTTCCAGTTTTAACAAAAACAGGGCACCAGAAACCTGCTGAACAAACGATTAGCCATAGGTGCTGTCCTCGATGTTGCACTGTGGATGTGGAATCTTTATATTCTGATACCCCACATGAGGATGGACTGACCACTTTGTATGTTAAGGCTAATGGGACTTCTTTAGTCTGTACTACATTTCCTTCTCTTACACATAGTTATTTCTTTATTATTTCTGCAATGGACCAGAACTGTAAGGCCTTGTCCCCACGGCACCGGTTTGCGGCCAGTTTTTGAAAACCGCCTGAAAAACCGGCCGCAAACTTTTCAATGGGCCGCTAGTCGCGGAGAAAGGCCGTCCCCCCTGGGGCCGTGTGCCTGGCATGAAAACAGGACAAATACCGGTCAGATAAACCAACCAGTGTTTGTCCTGTGCCGTGTAAACGGCCCCTAAACGGCATCATATGCTAGCCTGCTCATGGCACCACTGCAGAGTGAGTTTTTGAAAGCCTGGTCCATCAAACCCTTTGCCTCCTTTTTCTTCAGAGATAATATCCCGGTCACCTGGACTGACTCTGAACAAGAACATATTCATTTCCACAAAAGATTCAATTCATCCCACCATTAACCCGACCTAAAGCTATTCATGTATGAAAGTAATCTATCCGGCCTCCACCCTAAGAATATGGCCACACGTCAGATGGAACAGGCGACGTATTTCTGATGTGGTTTTCGCAGCAGAAACCTGAGGCGACACCTCGGCTTTTCACGTATAGCGGCTTTAACCTCCGGCCGGGATCCGATGAGAATCCACATAAAAGAAGGAACGTGCTCATTATTTCTTTCTGGGTTATGGATTTTAAATTCACTGTGTGAAATACAACACGGCAATGAAATCCTCCTTAAAATCCATCATGTGAACATACCATAAGGGTACGTTCACAGGGCTGGCTTGGACTCTGATTCGATCATGGATTCAGCACTGAATCGCCCTTAGAGTCCGTGTCCAAATCTGAGAGCAATCCACCTCGCTGTTTTTAATGGAAAGCCCACTTCGCTGTGCACATGACGGCAGTTTTCCTCACCGCTGCTTTTTTGTTTTCTTCTCACTGCTTTTTTTTTTTTCCCTCAGTGTAAAAATGTAATTCTCACGTAGTATTTAGAGGCTGAAAATCTGCTTCTCAAATCGGCATCAAATCCACGCTTAACTGGTGCAGATTTCAGGAGTGGATTCAGCACTTTTCAGAGTTGCAAATCGGCAGTGAAAGCTTACCCTAATGTTCACACGGCGTAATTGCGGCACGTAGAGTATGGCTGCAATTACGCCGGATGCTTTGGGTGTCGCGCTAATATGCGCTTACTCGCGCGGAGGAGGGGGGCGGCAGCCCGCCGGCCCCATTGACGGTCATTACTCGCGCGCGTATTCGCCGCAAGTAATTGACATGTCACTTATCTCCCTGCGCCTACAATACGATTGTATTGTACAAGCGGGGAGAGGAGGCGTAATCCATAGTTCTCTGTGAGAACTATGGATTACTGTAATTTTGGAGCGCATCTCGCTCGTATTAGACCACAAATACGTGGCGAAATGCATGCCGAAATTTGCCCGTGTGAACATACCCTTACAATTCAGAACCGCAAAATACTAGTATCAAAATTCTATTCTACAGCTTACATACGTCATATCGGACAGCTTCCACCCACAGCCATGCCATCAGATAGCGTCGTATCCGCTTCCTCCCAGGAGATAGATATCCAGTGAAACCAGGAGAATTTTAAATCCCGGCTATTACCTGGCTTTAGTTGATGATCAAGATACCCAGAAGTCAATACTTTCAATACAATGGGGGAAAAACAATAGTACTTTGAGAAGTCATCTACTGTCCACAGTGAGAGGTAGTTAGTGAGAGGTACTAAGGAGAACTGCAAGAAAACAACATTGCTGTACATCCTGCATAAGGATGACTGTCTGACAATAGTATAACCCCCCACCAGGGGCATAGCTATAGGGGTGCAGCGGTAGCAGTCGCTACCAGGCCCTGCAGCCTAAGGGGCCCAAAAATCCATTCTGCCACATAAGAAGACACTAGTATTGAAAGTGGCACATGGTAACTGGGGGGCCCCATTTCACTTTTGCGCTAGGGCCCAAAAGCTTGAAGTTACGCCTATGCCCTCCACTGTGCTACTGACAACATTCAAATGGAAGAAAAAAGCACAAAAAGGAACCTATCCTGCAACCTAAAGAGCCGCAAACCCTAATGTCCCATAATGAGCACAGACTGGATACAGATCCCCAATATGCAACAGGATGAAAATCTCCCAGGGACATTCAAATGTTCTCCCTATAATATTTTGCACTTAATAGCCCATAGGGGGTGAGAGGGTCTGGATGTTGGAAAGGGGATAGAAACCTAAAGCAAGGATGAAGTCTCCTCACCATAAAATGAAAGACTAAAAGATCAAACTTTTTTGTAGCTCAGGAGTCAATAAAGAACCATTGGAAGTGGTTATATTAAAAGGCAGATCCCAAAAAAGACAGTGGGGTCTGGAAGTTCACGTTTCTAACAGTCTTTAACACACAGAACTGATGTGTGTGATATGATTTATGGCACAATTCAACTTCTAAGGAAACTGCTCCAGAGATGGAGGGAGCCTCAGGTCTTGAAATGAACATTGATTTACAGGCAATAAAAATTTCACACTTTTTTTCTGTCTCACTAAAAACATAAGCTTTCAGCATGTAGGGAACGTAAATCAAGACTTTTTCCAAATCTATTCCTCTTGATTTTTCCTTGAACAGGATACAAAAGAGATTTCTTACCCTTCTTTTTGCTTTTTGTCTTATCTGAGAGCAGGGAGTGACATCACCACAGGGCAGACGGTAGCTTGTGAACAGAGTGTGTTATCTCTAACAAACAAAGGAGATTAAATTAGTTTTTATTGTTTACTTTGAGCTCTGAACCTCTCTGCACTACAGACTACATCTCCTGCATGTCAATGCAATTAGAAGAGCCGTGAATACAGAGCTGATACGCTAATGATTGCTATAGAACCACCCACAGGCTAACCAAGAAGAGGGAGCCACTGTGAATCTGAAATTGTTTGTGGCTCTGAGTAACAGCATGGTGATACGACCCCTTTAAGTCTGGAGTAGGGAAGAGGGTTTCCATAGTGCTTTTCCTGTAGATGGGTTTCCAGTTTGATGGATAAACATTGGTGTCACCGGCTTACTCCTCTGAGAATTGGTGGCTATGGCCTCTTGACTCCTTTCACGATATTTGTCAGGATACCATGAAGAAATTATATCCTGATGTATACTGTGGCGCCAAGGGTGCAATAGAGTAAATATTGTCTTATTTGGACTACGTTTGCTCTATGAGCCGGATGTAAAAATGGAGCAGACCTAAGATTGTTTTTTGTGCCTCCGCCATATTTTTTGGGGGTGCTGTTTTTGCATGATATCCCAATGGGTGTCGCGAATGGAGACCGAAATGAGCTGTCATTGCCTTAACATAGCACCAAACTTTGCTTTTCTCATACTTCCGTGTGATGGATGGAAAGTCCTGCACTGTGAGTGTCAAGAGGCCACTGCTGCACTATACAATCCTGATGTCTCCTCTGTACAATTGGAATGTATGAGGGAAATACAGGAGTCAGCAGAATATAGAGTTGACTCAGTCCAGCTGTGGAAACTGGCAGCCATCCAGAACATGGAGATTATAAGCAACAACACATGTGAGAGGTAACCGCTTGAGGACTGGGTCCCTCCACATTGTATACATCCAATATCTCCGCCTCTGTAAATGTATGGTGCCAGCATAGTGTAACTTCTGCCATCATTCCAGTCTCCTGGAGTTCACAATCTAAGGGTGAGTTCACACTGCATTTTTTGATGGGCTGTGTCTCCCATGGGTTTCAGTTTGAAATATGCTCCGCCGTTCACATGTGCATATTTGTTACGTCTCTAATTTGAAATATGCACTGCTAGGAGGGGGGGAGGGGTGGGCTGTTGGGAGAGGTGATATGGAAATCCCTTAATGTGCATTATGTAGGTATTTTGCTGTAACCTCCAAAACTTGAGCTACATAGCACATCGCTAACATTTTTTTTTTTTCCAAAAGAACTAAATTTTTTTTTTTTAATGCGATACTGCTGACCATTTAAAAAAACAACAAAAAAAACCCCAAAACGTATTCTTCGCTCCGTTCTCATTTTCTGCTGGACTTCTGTTTCCGTCCAGTCTTATTTTTGGGACATTACCTTTGCAGCAGTCACATGGCTGACGGCAACAAAGAAGAACAGAAGGAACCAGAAGACGAGTGAAGAGCGAGGATAGCGCAGCACTGGATTCCAGCTGAGAGGACAGGTGAATATTATGGTATGGCCACACGGCAAGTGTAAAATGCCAGAAAGATTCTGTTTTAAGGCTATGTTCACATGATGTATTGCGGCGCGTACGGTCTGCACTGCAATACATTGTGTGTTTCGGGAGCTCGTGCTGATCAGTGCATACTCCCGGCGGGGGGGGGGGGGGGGGGGCGGCGCGGCCCCATATACATGCATTACATGTCACTTATCTCCCCGTGCGTACAATACAATTGGATTGTACGAGCGGGGAGAGGAAGCGTAATCCATAGCTCTATGAGAACTATGGATTACCGTAATTTCGCCACGCATCCCGTGTTAGAGCGCAAATACACGGCGAAATGTGCGCCGAAAGCACGTCGTGTGAACATACCATAAGGGTGCTTTCACATAGTGCGTTTTTTGGGTGCATTTTTGATGCTTTTTTTGTGCAGAGCATTAATTGCTGTGCCTTTCTGCACAGAAAAAGCATCCGGAAAACGCATCAAAAACACAGGAGCGTGTGAAAGCACCCTTAAGAATCCAGACTGTATTTTATCGTCTTTTCAATGGTTTTGGTGGACGGTTCTGTTTGCAGGATCGGCCGTTACCCTTAACCATTGAATAGTAAAGCTTCTGCCCTGAAAATCAGACAGAAGATTGTGCGTTACAAGTTTTTGGAAATGCTGGAAGTGTGAAAATCCGCTCAGTAGAAAACCGTGCAGCGTGGACTACTCGGCAGATTTTCTATTGAAACAGGCTTGGTTAACAGTCTGTTTTCAGATGGTTTTCAAATCAGGTTTTTTTTTTTTTTTTTTTTTAAATGGCAGCAGTAAATTAGTTGGACAGCCCCTCAAAAGCTGGGCTCCTACTGCATTTTGGGACCTCTCTTAGTAGGTATTAATTTAGATACCTGAAAAAAGTATCCTAACAGATCTTGTGATGGAATCGTAAGAAACAGTAGGGCAAAATTGACCGCGCTATTTAGTCTGACACAGTCTAGGCAGAGCCGACGTGTTCCAAAAGTGACTACATTTGCTCTATTGTTCTCTATGGATCCAGCGAGACACTTTTTTAGGTTGCCAAACAGTTGCCCTCAGCAGAAGGAACCAAACAGGGTGGAATCCTAGTGTGAACCCATCCTTTTACACTGGGTGAACATAACCTCATCTTCCTATCATAATGTATCTCTCACTGTTGCTGTCCCCAGGAGCTCACAATCTAGTCTTTCAATCTTGCTCACAAAATATCACTCCTATGAGCCAAGGAACTCGCAACCTAATCTTCTTGTCTTTTACAGAACAGATACAAGATTTATGTGCTTTATGCGTATAGTACACATAGATAAGGGAGAAAAGAGCTGCTGTGGAACTACAAATTCCAGCAGACAGCCTACAGTCATAGGTTCAATCAGTCAGATGGGTGTTAAAGCCCCAGTCCACTCATGGACTGCCCAGTCCTGCTCACAGTATCTCCCCTCGGTCCCAATCCCCACCCCCTCTGTCGCCTAGTTCTTATCATCATGTGTATTTTTGGACTGCGCTTGTTATCTTATACCTGAATTAGTAACTAACCCCTTAACTAGATTCTCGGATAATCCCCCAGACTGGGAGCTGAGAGAAGGTGGGAGGTTAAGCTGGGACAAGCAGGAGCTTCAAGTCCAATCAGTTCTATTCTAAAACCAGCAAGGAAACAGTATTAATATCCATTACTTTGAGCTGGGAGTGCATTCAAAGGCCCCCATCCAGTCCCATATTCAGGATCTCTGCTTGCTGTGAATGGCTACATTAATGCTTCTCTCCAGAAAACTCGTTCTGCTCTTGCTGCCGATGAGTCTGTTAGACCGTAATGCAAACCCTTTTCTATGAGTGTATTATTGCAGCTGCAGAAACGTCTCACCTGTCCTGGTAGTTCGTTACAGTGTATCAGTGCAGGTAAATGTATCCGTCTAAAATCCAGGCTGTTTTATTTTACAGAGGATTTAAAGAGAACCTGTCAAATAGGTTATGTCCCCCTTGCTGAGGACATCACAAGCTAGTGTCAGACCTGCTGTTTCCAGCGCTGTGTCCCTTATTCTGTAAGATGCTGGAGTTTTCGAGTATTTAATGCTCAAATCTGCAGTTTTCAGCCAGAAAAGAGTCGTATAAAGAGTAATTTTTCAAACCCCGCCCACCGGATACTAGCCCCGCCCACATCAACGGATAAACCTATTACTTTGAATAGGTAGAAACATGTGAATAACTGTCAGTGGGCGGGGCTAGCCTTTGGTGGGCGGGGCTAACACCTGCTCATGAATAAGATTTGAGGGGTAAATGCTCTAAAACTTACAGAATAAGGGACACAGCGCTGGGAACAGCAGATCAGACACTAGCTTGTGCTGCCCTCAGCAATGGGGGCGTAATCTATGTGACAGGTTCCCTTTAACACATCCATCCGCTGTGTAAGCAGGACTTGATCGGACCAGGTTTGAAGCTCAGAAGAGAAACAAGTGTTCCTACTTATTAACAGCAAGCAGAGATCTTGAGCATGACAACAAACTGAAAGGTCTATTCTATGAAAAAAAAAAAATTGTAGTGCTTTTTATTATGTAAAGGAGAAACCCCATTTTCATCAAAACACATCCACGATTTTTAACATTTGGATCACTGAATGAGGTTGATTGTAGTTGGTTCTAAGTTATCACTACATGCAGGTTACAATCTCTGTGATAAAATCCATGATAAAGTATAAAGTCCCCGGGTTACGAACAGGATAGGGACTATAGGTTTGTTCTTAAGTTGAATTTGTATGTAAGTCAGAACAAGTATATTTATTTATTGTAACTTCAGCACATAGGTTGTGGGTTTTTTTTGTTAGTTTTTTTTTGGGGGTAGTGCAGGGAAGAGTATTTACATTTGTTTTGCTGTCTGTGCCCCTGTTAAGAAGATTTCACCCCATGTGCGGCTGTGGCATGCTGGAACTTGTCGCTCTACAGCTACTATCTGCTGTGTAACATGGAACGACAAGTGCCAGCATGCCCCATAAGCCTCTGTGTGTAACTAGGGGACAGATGTAAGTCGGAACGGAGAACGGTGTAAGTCCAGGGACTGCCTGTAGTGATGTCTCCTGCTGTGAGCTGGTTACCTGATGATGTTGGAGCCTGGGCCCACTAGTGGATCCTCTTATCCTCCAGTGGTCCATTCAAACATATTGGACCTATGTGCCCTCATACAGTGCAAAGTATAGTGTTATCTGCATCTTCTGTTCCCTTGGGGAAGAATCTCGTGGCTTGTAAATCTTCAGCCATAGCTAAACTACTACTCCCAGCATGCCCTGACACCCAAAGGAAGTTGGAGCTTTGCATCAGCTGGAGATCACTGCTCTCACATATGAGGCGTGCCGCTGTATCAGGTGGAGACTTGGAAACTTTCCCTTCACCTGATCCTGGTGCAGGACTTCTGGGTGTGAGTCTCCGAGAACCTGAACCACACGGTTGTCTGCTCCACCTGCATCGCACAAAAGCCCCGTTCACGGCTTTCTGGGATAATTTTAGCAGCCGCCGACGTCCCCCCTCCTCTCCCTTTTCTCCCCGCTGATTTCCATTTCTACTATTTTTAGATACAACTTTGAACTTGTTTGCGTAGTCACCACCATGATAATTGTGCACATTAAGCCCAACTAAATAGCGATGAGCTGTTCCATGAGGCCCTTTGCAGGTCGGCCGGCTTCTCCGTATAACGAAGATGATGAAGGATTATTGGAGTGTGAGATCCACCTCAGTAAAGAGCTGATAAGCAGCTGAAATGCTATTTGTCTTGCTAGTTGTTCTGCAAGTTTTTAGTATATGTCGTGTCGGATTTGTCAGGATTTCCTAGATCCCTGCTTTCTATTGGTGAATGCAAACAGGACTGTGCAGTCGGCAAGCCAAAGCCCCAACTCCAACTCCTCAATTTCTCAAACCTCCGACTCCCTCATACACGGCGCATGTTTTAGTGATAACTTTACTGTAGTAAAATGGTAACATCAGGCTGTTTATCACCTTATGATACAATAATCGAGCTATTTAGGTAGAAAAGACACTGACAAGCAAAAGGGTAACAATGTTTTGATCTTTTGAACTCTTGTGGGTAGAGTTGAAGAAAAAGCTGTATTTGTATCCAAGTCCAGTCCACATCAACATTGGGAATGTGTAGAAGAGACCTGGGATCAGATTTTAGTCAAGATATGCTTGAATCTGTTTCAGAGACCAGATGGGTTCAAGCAGAGCTGAAAACCAAAGGTGGATTTCCCAAATACTAACAAAATAATAAGAATTAACATTTTGATTTTTAGGAGCCAAACAGTAACAATGCAGTTACAGGAAAGAATCTGCAGAACTAAGCAGATGCTAAATACTTGCAAGTCAAATTTATGTATAAGATAGGTAAGATGACTGTATATAAAATTATAGTAGCCTCATGTACAAAGCTGTAGTGGATGGAGAGATATGGAGCCTGAAAGTCACAAGTTCAAAACATTGTTACCATTTGCTTGTCAGTGTAAAATATATTTATTGGATATGACTTTAGAACACAAAAAAATGTAAATATATAAAAAACACTGCAGGAACATTTGTGGAGTATCTCCGAATTTGTTCTGAGAAATCGTATTGCCTCCCTCAGATCCTGCATACATGACCTCACATCTGATCTCATTATTTCTAGGCTAGAGAACGGCCTCTCTACACTAACTTGGGTTGGGGGAAAGCGGTGACCACAGGGGCAACATCTTTTAACAATGTCAGGGTATAAAGGAATTGCCTCAGCCACAGTCAGGTTTGATGAATTGGTTGAACCTACTTCTTTGAAAGCAAGGTGAAAATTTTGCTTGAAATTTGTTTGCCCTGGGGGCGGGATCTTCTCCCCTGGGGGCAGCACTTTGCCTGCTCCATGTCATCAATTACACTCCTCATGTGATAAGGCTGAAGATATGGGAGCAGTAGCACTGGCCAGACCCAATTCCTCTTGCTCCTTGCACTGCATCAAACTAACTGGACCAACTTATTATATATTTTATGACAACTCCGACTCCTGCAAAATAGGCTCCGACTCCACAGCCCTGAATGCAAACATTACATCCAGAAGCCGAAAATCATCTTGACCTTAGACTTTACACTGGTGAGGGTTTGTTACCGTTTGCCAATATGGAAGATCCTCTCCTCTCTACTTCTGTACAATATGCCACCACCTCACAGCATCTACTGATGTAGACAGCCGCTCTGAAAACCGAACTGCACATTGTCTGCTCTGTTCCACATTACTAGATCACATTGGATCTACTGGGACCAGTCGCTGCTGCACTCCCTGTCGTTCAGAGAATGAGTATGAAATTGACCTCGCTCTCGTCTATCATCTGTTCCTGACTTTTCCAGCAGCTGAGTGAATGGAAATCCATGGTGCAAACACATAAGATGACTGCTATAAATATCCGTCTCTGTTATTTTTGGAGTCAAATACCCATGAGTGACTTTAACGTAGTAGTAGTCACGGAGTAATAAATAGCACCCAGTTTCCTGTTGGGTGGATGCCTGTGGCGATGTCCCCTGTGATGTCATCAGCTTGTGGCAGATAAATATTGCTCTTCATTGTGATGTCATTGTGTCTATTTTTACATCCTGTCCACTTGGATTTTGTCCTGGAGACACAATCTCTGTATCTGTCTCCTACACGTATCCCATCCACAGCACGTCCGGACTCCGACTTGAAGTCCTTGTTTAAAACTGAAAGAAACCTATTCCCATTGACCACAGTAGAAAATACACGTGGTTCATACGACACAAATTTTTGGCAGTCGGTTTTTAAAACTGGTGCACGGTAAAAAAAAAAAAAACTTTGGTTGTATTCCACTCGAGAAAATATACTGAAAATACAGTCAGTGTAGTCTATGTAAAGCATTCACTGAAAAAAGTAGACTAAAACTAAATATTAATTTTTTTTCTTTTTTTTAAATCTCAATTTTGGGTAATTATATCTGCCAAAGTTTTTTTTAGTGCAACTGCAAATATTCAGGAACAAAAAGGACAAGCATTATAAGTACAGGCAGTTCTCAACTTACAATGTTCCAACTTACATCTGTCCCATAGTTACAAACGGAGGCTTATGCGGCCTGCTGGCACTTGTAGTTCCATGTTCCACAGCAGATAGTAACTGTGGAATGACAAGTGTCAGCATGCCACAGCAGTACATGAGGTGAAATCTTCTTAACAGGGGCACAGACAGCAAAACAGATGTAAAAACCCTTCCCTGCACTATCCAAAACTAAAGAAAACCTTCTGTGCTGGAGTTATTTTTAATAAATACACCTGTTCCGACTTACATTACTCACATAACCTTAAGATACCATACATAAGAGGTCGTGCCCATAGATGATTCCAATTTCGCATATCCAAGAAGTCTTTTATTGGTATTTTCCCCAAAAACTTTTACAAAAATATAATAGTGGACATCCACATAGTTGTTAATCATAAGGTGAAAAACACTGTTAAAGGGGTTGTCTCACTACATTGATTCCTCTTACCTCAGTCCTGTTTTCTTGGTTTCATTTTGAATTCAGGGGCGTGTGTACTGGCTTCTACTAGGCTGCAGTAGAAGCCAGGTCTGTAGCTATAGCAACAAGCGCTGGCAGCCTATCAGGAGAGATTAAACAGGTTTGTAGCTATAGTGACCTGAGGAGCTGATGCAGCCCATACAACTGGGGATATCTAGGAATAGGTAGGACACATATTGCAAAGTTACTTGTTTTTGCAAGATCTTTAATAAAAAAAAGCAATCCTTGTAGCGAGACAACCCCTTTAACCCTAATAAACCCTGCATGGAAATTTACTACTGATGCCTCTAGGAATGGCTTAAAACCTCATGCAATACGCACCCAAAACATTTGTATGTGGTTTTTAATGTGGATCCCTGTCCAAAACCACATAGGAATGAATGGGACTCTTCACTGACTATAACTAACAAGTAAACCAATCCGAAAAACAACCCTAAATTCACGTGCAATAAACCTGTAAAATACTCAGGTGACGCAGTTTTCAGTGGTAGAATTTTACCCGTCGTGTGTATGGGGGTGGTGTTACAGCCGTGTTGAACTGCCATTGCACCCCACTTTAGTAACCAACACCTGTGAAACATTCCGTTTAATGGGTCTACTCTTGCCAGGATATCTCCTTAAAGGGGTTATCTCACTACATTGATTCCTCTTACCTTAGTCCTGTTTTCTCTGTTTCATTTCTGTTTAATTCAGGGGCGTGTTCACTGGTTATTACTGGCCAGCAGTGAGGAGCTGCTGAGGACAACAGGTCTGTAGCTATAGCGACCAGTGCTGGCAGCCTATCAGAGAGATTGAACAGTCTGTAGCCTAAGTGACCTGAGGAGCTGATGCAGCTAATACAAAGGGGATGTCTAGGAATAGGTAGGAACACTTTTAATTTGATAAATAGAAAAAATGACTTATGTTTGCAAGATCTTTACCGTAGAAAGCAATCCTTGTAGTGAGACAACCCCTTTAAGCAAACCATTCCCATTCTTCTGCCTCCTTAGGCTATGTTGACAGTGTTTTTCAATTAGAAAAACGCTCCGTAAAACGTATCCAAACACGCACCCAAAGTATGGTGCGTGTTAGGATTTTTTTTCTGTGCAGCATAAATGCACCCTATAGTCTTAAATTTTGCGCCTGCTGCATAAAACAGATCAAGAACATGTCAATTCTTCGATCTGATCCCTGATCGCATCTGAACGACTATGCGTGTTTTACTTTACTTCCATTGTAAAATCCAGGGCTGTGGATCGGATCGTGGAGGATGGAGTCGGAGCCTATTTTTGCAGTAAGTCTGGAGTCGTCATAAAAGGGACTGACTCGACTCCCAAAATATCTAATAAGTTTGTCCAAGTTATTTCGATGCGAGTGCAAAGAGCAAGAGGAATTGGTCCGACCAGTTGCTAACTGCTCCCATATCTTTCAGCCTCATCACATGAGGAGTGTAATTGATGACATGGAGCAGGCAAGCGCTGCCCCATGGAAAAGATTCCTCTCCATGGCAAAACAGATTACAGCCAAAATTTTTTCATCCTGTTTTCAAAGAAGTAGAAATCAACCATTCATCCAAAACTGACAGTGGCTGAGGCAATTCATTTATACCCCTGACATTTTAGAGATGCTGCCCCTGTGTCACCGATTTGCCCCAACCTAAGTAAATGTAGATAGTGCCCGTTCTCTAGCCTGGAGAATAATGAGATCGAGATGTGAGTCATGTATTTAGGGATCTGATGGAGGCAATGCAATTTCTCAGAACAAAGTTCAGAGACTCCACAAATGTTCCGCATGTTTTGCATAATTACAATTTTTTTCTGTTCTAAGAGTCATATTCCAATAAATATATTTTACACCTGGTAAACAAAATGGTAACTTGAATGTAAAAAATTGTGACTTTCAGGCTCCATACTCTCATCCCACTACAGCTTTGTACATAGGCTACGTAATATTATATACAGTCCTCTTACCAATCTTATACATTAACTTGACGCTTGCAAGTATTATCGTCTGCTTAGTTCCTGCAGATTCTTTCCTGTAACTGCATGTTACTGTTTTGCTCCAAAAATCAAAATGTTAATTTGTAATATTTGTTAGTATTTTGGTAAATCCACCTTTTGGCTTCAGCCCTGCCCTGAATCCTTCCTGGCTCTGGATCAATTCAAGCATATCTTTGATTAAATCTATTCCAGGTCTCTCTACACATTTCCAATGTTGTGCAGACTGGACTTGGAATACAAAATACAGCTTTTTCTTCACTCTTCAAAACTATTGTTACCCTTTTGCTTGTTCAGTGTCCTTTCTACCTAAATAGCTTGATTATTGTATCATAAGGTGGTAAACAGCCTGATGTTAAGCAAAAAATAGAGCAAAAATGTTTCAGCTCACCCAGACACAATAGTGTTTAGAACCAGTTCGCAGGGAGATAAGGGAGGCCCCGAACCCTGCTCCCAAAGTAAAGATACATTTTCAAATGGTGATATCCAGCGTCTGTAAGTTCAGTCCACAAGAATAATTAAATTAAAAGTTGAAGCTTTATTGGATCATATTAAAAATTGAGGTCATTTTTTGTGCAAATAGCATTGTGATGGCTGTATACATCAACGCGTTTCGGGGGACCGCCCTAATCATGATGTGACATCAAGCAAAACATGACTTCCTTTTTTTACACAATGCTGATAAAAGAACTAGTAAAATAATCAAACAATGCAACTTATTTTATACTACAAATTGTCTAATAAACTGTACTTAGATAAGAAAAAAAGAATTGGGGTGGAGGGAAAGGAAAAGGGAAAAAGGGAGGAGAAAGAAAAAAAAAAAAAAAAGGACAAGAAGGTGGAAAAAAAAAAAAATGAAAAAATTTTAAAAAGAAACTAAAATCCGCCTTTTTTGAGGCCCATTTTGGGACCCTGGTGTTTAAATTTAAAAAAACCACCGGGTTCCGAAAATTTTTTCCCCATACCCCCCCCTCGTCTTTGCAACCACCTTTATCCAACATGTGAAAAGGGGGGGCTCCCGATGGCATTCCCCAAATGTCGCGATGCCATAGACTTAATTCAGCCTCTTGATTGCAGAAAATAAGTCAGAGAAATTCGGGTTTAAGGCTATTTTGCCATACTAAAGGGTGCTTACCCTGAAACGCGTCGGCGTTTTATTTGGGGCGCTTTCATGCTCTGTTGGGCTACTGGCTTTATCCTGTTTACAATAAAGAAATTTGGCTTTTTCGTCTAAGGTTACCGCGGTATCATCCTTTTTGCTACTTATTTTGGCTGCTACCCACATATTGCAAGGAACATTTATTACAAGTGATTAGATAGATAACATTATGAGTGCAGCAATTAATGTACGATGTAATTTCAAAAGTTTTACTTGTAGCAGATGCCGTAAAGCTTTGGGTTGTTTGCATAAATTGACAAGAGTAACACTTGTTGTGACCGCATCGATAAGAGCCTTTTACAGACAACCAATTCTTGTTCTGGGTACAAATTTAACCCTGTCTTTAAATTTCTGGTTCTCTGTTAGGTTGAATTTAAGCAAGGGTTAGATTATTTTTAATAATGCTGACAATTTTGTTTATATTGGGAATATATGTAGTTGAAAAAAGTGAGAAATTTAATGCGGTATCTTTTGTCTTAGGTTTCTGCGATGACAATATGTCATTCCTGGAAAGCGATGAAACCTTTGTTACAGCTTTTTTTTAAGTGATTTATTCAAATTTCCCTTTTTTTTTAATCTTTGGATGGTACTTTCTGAATGCTTCAAGAAAATTTCATCAGTAGAAGAATTTTTCTCTTAATCCGAACAATTTTCTCCATGCGGAATATTTGAGTGACATGTGGGGGGTGCAGAGAACTAGCCATTAAAGTAGGTTTCTCTGCGGTTGCTTTTCTAAAAGGGGACAACATGACTCCTGTATTACTTTTCCCAATTTTAGTGTGACATCTAAAAAAGAGATGGTATTTTCACCCCAAAAAGGAATTAAAATTTTTTGGAATTAATGTAATCATTGGAACATGATTCCGAAGCCGCGTTTCCCCTCCACACCAGGAGGAGGTCATCAAATATCTCCTATTTCCACCTGATTGGGAGGAGAAAGGGCAAGCTTTGGAAAAGAGATAATATTCCTCCAGACATCATGTAAATATTAGCCAATACCGGGGAGCACTTTGCTCCCATAGATGCTCCTTATTTTTGGATATAAAATTTGTTATCAAAAGAAAAATAATTATTAGTAAGGAGAAACTCCATTGACAAAACAATAAACTCATTAATTTCTTTGGTGTATTTGCTGTACTTAAGAAGAAAACTTTGTAAAAGTGTGATTGCCTTGTCATGTGGGATGGAGGGATAAAGAGCCACCCAAACACATGACAGCCATGAGAAGCCACGATTCCATGGAACCTGGGTCATAATTGACACCAAACTCTTGGTGTCTTTAATGTAACCAGGTAATGTCAAGACCATGGGCTGGAGAAGGCTGTCCAGCCATTCCCCTAAATTTCTTTTAAATGAGCCAATTCCACTGACAATGGGACGAAGGGGAGGGGGAAACACCTCTTTATGAATTTTTGGTGTGAATGCAGAATGGGATAGTTAAAATTTCAACATATAGTTTTTCCCCTAATTTTTCTGAGATTGCACCTATTTGTACGCCATAATCCAAAAGTTTACGTAATTTTATTTGAAAAACATTAGTGGGATCATTAGAAATTTTATAGTATACTCTAGAATCATTAAGCATTGATTCATTTAATATTTTATACAACCCAGAATTCATTAAAACAATTGCACCCCCTTTGTCCGCGTGGCGTATGAGTAGATCTGAGTTTTGCTGTAATTGTTTTAATGCCTTGCGTTCTTCCACTGTAATATTTGATATTTTCACAACTGAGGTTTCATTTACTTGTTTCTGTAACTCCAATAAATATCTCAAAAATTTCCCTGGAACTGATCCAATCCTAAAGGTCTTGATTGGATCGGATAAAAGGAATCATTTTTTCTCTTATATACAGGACAAGATTCCACAGTCTGGGGCAAAGTCTCGCTCTCTAATTGTCTCAATTGTGAAATATTGCATAAATCCCGGTAATCCAAGTATTAATCAAAAAAAATGTGTAGGTGATAAAGCGATTTGGTCGGTATGAGTCATATCAAAACATTGTTACCCTTTTGCTTGTCAGTGTTTGTTCCACCTAAATAGCTTGTTTATTTTTATCATAAGGTGATAAACAGCCTGATGGGACCATTTTACTACAGTAAAGTTATCACTTAAATATGCGCCGTGTATGAGGGAATCAGGAGTTGGAGGTTTGGGAAATTGAGGAGTCGGAGTCGGGGCTTTGGCTTGCCGACTCCACAGCCCTGGTAAAATCACACTGAACATTGTTGAATACATTTTGGGGTCCGGATTTCAGTTTGTTAAATGTACCAGAAAATGGATTAAAAAACACTGTGTGAACATCCCCTTAGACTTGCAGGGGCTTTGGCCTTCTCCTCCTGATGTTCATCTGCCATTGTAGCCCACGTGAGGCACTACACCCTGACTGTCTCACTACATTTGCCACCATGATCCACATTAAAAAGTGCAATCAGTGGCAGAGCTCCTGAGTCGCCTTCGTTCACTGCTCTCCAGAGTGTTTGCCCATTAGGGTATGTTCACACGGCTTATTTGGACGTGGTTTTGGAAGAGGTTTTTGGAGCATTTCCGCTCCCAAAACCTTGCCTGAAACACGCTTCTTCAGAAGAGGTTTTAAAGGCGTTTCTCGGCGAGGTTTTGGACGAGGTTTTCACCCATACAAATTAATAGCTAGGACAAAAAACGCGCCTAAAACACGGTTCAAGAATTGACATGACACTTATTTTTCAGCGCTTCCACAGAAGCGGGTAAAAACCTTGTCGTATGAGGTTTTATAAAGGAATCAATGAAATTAACTGGAGGCATCTTGGAAGCGTTTTGGATGAGGAAACACTCGGAAAACCTCGTCCAAAACCACATCAAAATAAGCCGTGTGAACATGGCCTTACTGGTCCAGCTATCTTAGGACTGTTGTTACTCACGTGCTGTGGCCTATGGTTATTGCCTTCTGACTACTTTGGACAACCTCGCACCAGACATTTCCTGGTGCACCCACTAGATTGTTAGTGTGGAGAGGGCTCACGTTGCTGTTGTGAGAGTCCTGAATTGAAAAGTCACAACCCATAAAATTGGTAATTTGGACCTGCTGGTCTATAACCCCCCTTCTGGTCCTATAATCCTTGTATATACCCTGTTTCCCCAAAAATAACACAGTGTCTTATATTAATTTTTGCTCCTAAAGACGAGCTAAGACTTATTTTTAGGGGGTGTTTTTTTTTTTTTTTTCTATGAAAAAGAATTCACATTTATTGTTGAGCAAAACATCAACATGTATTAATATACTGTAGTGATTTCATCACAAACATCAGCATAAGCAGCCGAACTCTGAATTTCATAACTAAAAATGCACTATGTCTTATTTTCAGAGAAACGGGGTACTAAACTGAACTTACTAACGAGATCCATTACTGTTTAGCTTAACAGTAGGAAACATCACCTGCTAGGAACCCTAAGGGCATGTTCACACGGCTGATTCTGGGAGGGATTTCAGCCATATTGCGCGACGTACTGCGCTCCAATACGGCTGAAATCCGTCCCAGGCATTACGGTAATCCATAGTTCTCATGGAGAACTATGGATTTCGTCTCACATTATCCTGGCGGGATATGCGCCGTGGATAATGGATGTCTATGGGGCCGGCGAGCTGCCGGCCTTCCCGCCCCCGCTACACGCCATAATTGCGGGGCGAAATCCGTCCCGCAATTACGGCGTGAATAAGCCGTGTGAACTTAGCCTTAGTCTTAGCCTAAGCTATATCTTCTATAGAAGCTGAAAAGACTCTTTGGAGGTGGTTATTATTTTTGACTTATTCTATCCAGTTCACTGCTAAACAACAACACATGGCAGATCGTCTGCTAAGGTTTGCCAGAGTAGAGGCTGAGGATGCGCCATGTATGTATGCCACAACGTTGGCAAGCACTAGCACAGTGATGAATACTGAGCTGCCTTCAAGGGTTCCAGCATTAGAGGAGACATCAGGCGAACTTGCCCTAAAACAAGCTTTCGAACACCACTAGTTCATTGATGTTTCCAGGCTGCTTATCAATCTTGACTTTACAAAGGACACGTGAAATCCATTCTCTTTAGATTAAACTGTTTCTTTGTTTCTTCTCGTTCTATTAATCTTGTGCTTGGATTCTGCTGACCATGAGGTAAAAGACGTTAACTTCTATTGTTTTTAGTAGTGGATGCATAGAAAAGGTGACCTTTTGAAACGCAGCCTCTCTTCTAACCACGTTATGACCTGGGGTCACCTTTCACTCCCATTATACACATTATATTGATGGCACCACATTTTTGCATTTATAACCCCTTTATGGGAAAAAGCTACTACGCTTTTTCTTTTGATACCCCCCCTTTTTTGCATAAGATCCCTATATATTCCTTGGGGATGTTTTCTGCTCTTACCTACACCCACGGCAAGTAAAAATGCGGGGTCAATTGGCAAAGGGAAGGTTTCCAGGGGGTTTGCTTTTGACTGCGTAACCAATACGCCAGGTGTTTTAGAAGTACGTGCTGGCCAGCCCCACTTACTGTCAATATCAGCGGTGCGTAAGCGCCACAAAGAAGTGACATGTCACTTTCTTCCCGGACGTCAATCGTCACATGTTCACGGGGGGGAGAGGGGACGTAATTCAAGCCCAAAATTTGGGGGCGCTTTTTCGGGGTATTAGCGCAATATGCACAAAAGTCCCCGCAATTACGCTGTGTGAACATACCCTAAGAATCTGGCCGGTATTTTCTTTTGTGCATGATTGTGCATGTTCCACATTTTTTCGGCACGCCGACGGTTTAGAAAGCTGTCCAGCTGAAAATCCATTCAGTGTAGACTACTGGGTCGATTTTGTATTATTTGCTTCTTGGTTTCACATGTAAAGATGTAGTAAAGTCAGCTCCATCCAATTGTGCAGGGCCCCCGGAGTCTGCCCAAGCGCAGCAAATATTGAAAAGTCCCCAAATTTTTTAAAATCCACAGACCCCAAAAAGTATTGGATAAAAAACCCCGCAAAAATTTTTTTCATCTGAACAAAAAAAAAGCAAAAAATCAATGCACACATGATCTCAGCGGCAAGGAGTGGTAATGCAGAGACACTGGGTACAATTCGCTAACGCGTTTCGGGCTGAAGAAATGGTGTGCCCTTACTCAAAGCAATGACAAGGGTGACTGCTGTATTGTGTGTTTTTTAAAAATTTTGAATTTGGTTATTCATTTTCTGTTTGTATGCTAATCAGTTAACAACTATGCTACATACACTTACCAACAGCATGAAACATGCCGCTCTCCACACGCTTCTTGGTTTTCAGACGGTTTCCAAATCTGCAAACCAAATAAAAATCGAAATAAACCTGCTGTGTGGATGTAGTGTCAATTTTAAACACTTTTGCATGGATATCCTCCACACTTTTGCTACGGTTATATTTCTATGTTTTTGTTGTTAACTTTTTATTTGTTAATTTTTTGTATGGATCAAAAATTTTTTAGAGGGGTTTTTATTGGGGCCCCAGGGCAGTCCCCCCTTTACAAAGTTCCAACTTACACCTTCCCAGTTGCAAAGGAGCAAATGGGGCTGGCCCGGTGCTCTCACACCCCATTTTTAACGCTTAAAAATCACAAGCCTTTCCTTGCTCTCTTCTTTGATGGACGGACAAGCAGCTCTTTTTTATAACCCCAAAACCCCCCCCCCCCCCCCCCCACCCCCGCTGGGAACTACCCCCACCACACCTCTCCCCCGGTTTTAAAAAAAAGAGTACGTACTGTTTAAAACATCAAAACAATTAACATGTGTCTTGCTGGCATTTATAGTTGTGGAACTACAAGTGTGATCCTGCCACACCACATATGTACTAATCAGCACCCGTACAACTAGTACATGTGTTTAACTTGTGCTGTTGTAGCATGCTGGCAGTTGTAGTTTCATGTTCCACCGCAGCTAGTAGCCGATGCCAAGCATTTCACGAGAGCAAAAAGTGGGTAAAATTTTCTAAATGGGCACAGACAGCAAAAAAAAATGTAAAAAGCGTGTTAACCCTTCATTGCACTGTACAAAACTAAAAAAAAAAAAGGTACATTTAATAAATATCCTTTTCCCCCCAAACTTTAATACAAATTAACTTAAGCCCAAAACCTACGTCTGTATCAGTCAAAACCCCCGGGGGGAATCCCTGTTATGTTAAAATTATTTGTGAGATAACAAAAAAAAAAATTTTAAATGTTTATTGTTTATTTTGGCCCATAAAAACCCAGGGGCTGTACAAGCCAGTGTTTTAGGTACATAATAGACAAATAAAATTAGGAAAATAAATAAAAATGAATTACAAACTAATACGGGGGGAGAAGTATCCCTCCGCGGATTTACACTCTAAATGGAGAAGGAAGACAGGGGTTAGACTTGAGATTTTTGAGCTTGGGTCTTTTCCTTTTCAAATTTGGGGGTTGGTGTGGGAAAAAATTGGACTAAAAAAATGCAAGTCACTCCCTCCCCCTCCCAAATTCATAATCAAGTAAATCAGATTGCCGAAATCAACCAGCTCCACCGGAAGCCCCAAATTTAAATTTTTCCCAGCTCGTACATTGCAAATGCCCTTCTGTAGGAAGCAACCCCAGCAAGGGGGCCAGCGCAACAAAGGATCTTCAGTTAAATTCTTAGTCCCGACTCCCGGGTGAAACACATGGGCCCCAAAAACCCGGTGAACAAAAGCTTTAGCAAACCCTGCCAGACTAAAAGCACCCATATTTTTAAGGTTTTTGGGACCGTGAATCGAGGTCCACGGCGGTTTATTTTTTAAAATATGAAACTTCCCTGTGTTTAGTGCCCCCCAGTTGAGGAGGAGGGAAAGGGAGAAATCCAAAAACTAACCTTAGAAAAACCGTAGCATAGGGTGGGTGACCAGGGCCGTGCTTGGCCCATCCCTTTCCGATGGTACCGGCTCGGTTCTGTTCAAGCCCCGCCATAGTATGGCGCTTTTGTGTTTCAGCCGGGGGGAAAGAGTTTTAGACCGGTCCCAAGGGGTGTGGAATGGGGTGAGGGGGTGCGAGTGGCTGTCCCCTTTGTTATAAGCCGAAGCCAGGATGCCCATTGGTTTTTGGGGGGGGGGGGGGGGGACCCAGATTCCAGAAAACAAGGGGCCTTAACCCCCCCTGTGGGCCCAGCCCAAACCCATCTAAGGGTAACTAGACACATCTTGCTGCTCTTTGTTTGGGTAACCATATCATTTTTTTGCACCTCTGACCAATATCTGTATAGTGTTGTCCCCATGTATATTTGTCCTTTCTTAGTGCGCCCCCCAAGGCAAATTAAATTATAAACTTTAATCTGAGCTAGTCTGTTGTCTTGATCATCAAACCTCCCACCGCTTTATTACTCGGTTTTTAAAAATTTAAAGCAAACCCCAAAGGGCTGGTTCCTGGCCTTGTTGTAGTCGGTAACGGACGGTCTTATAAACCCAAAGAGGGGACTGGTGGCAGTTTATGGGCTGACAGAGCTCTTTTTAACAGTGTGGGTAAACAGATGTCTCCAAACCATTAGGGGTTTGGGGGAATTGTCCATCCCAAATTTTTGGCCGTGCCCTCGGGGTGGGTTGGCCCGGGGTTTTCCGACCCAAGGGGGTTTGTTTGCCCCAAACCCAAAGATTAGCTTTCAGTATGTAGGGAACACTAAATGAAGACATTTTCCAAATATATTACTTTGTTCATTTTTTTTTGTTTTTTTTTGTTGAGGAGCGACAAATGATTTTATCACCTTCTAAGGGCTTTCTGGTTTCTCTAGTTACCAACCTGTTTGCTTGTTCTCCCCTGCTGGGAGTGAAGTCATCACACAGCTCGCAGCACAGAACTGCTGGCAGCCTGAAAGCTTGTGTGTTATCTGATCTTTCAAACAAAAGACAGTAATTACTACTGTTTAGCTCTGAAGCTTCTCTGGACCTGGGAGCAGGAGATTGTTTATCTAATCTAGACTAATTAGGAGAAGTCTGAGTACACAGAGCTCATATGCTAATTACCCATAGCTTGACTAGGAAGTGACTGGATGCATGAATGAAAGAATGCTGCTGACTCTATGACACAGTGAGATGAGACAAACCCTTTAAGAACCTTCAGGTTTGAAACGCAAAAGCGGACTTTTATTTGACATGCTGTAATTTTTAGGGCTTGTTCACACGGAGTTTTCACTCCGTGTTACAAGCGCTGTGTAGATCCGTCTTGGGGACCAACAGAGCAGACCTCAAGACGGATCTAAAGCTATGTTCACACGGCTAATTTTGGGACGATTTCGGTCCCGTAATTACGCGCCGAAGTGCGCAAATTACGGGCCGAAAAACGTCCCAAATGTCATTACGGTAATTCACAGTTCTCATAGGAAACTATGTTACGTCTCCTCTCCCCGCCCGGCGAAGCCGCCGGGCGGGGAGATAATTGACATGTGAATTACTAGGCGCAAATTACGCGCCGCTAGTAATTTCACGTCAATGGGCCGGCGAAGCCCCGGGCCCCCCGTCGCCCCCCCGCCCCGCCCCCCCCCGGTCACAGGGCAAAATTGCGGGGCGTAATTACGCCCCGCAAATACCCCGTGTGAAATACCCAAACCCCAATTAGCAGTGGATTATCATGGGGGCTATGACGAACACCAGCGCGTTCAGTGAGAGATCGCCGCTGCGTGTTTCAAAAGCACCGCTCGGGTCCGTCTTGAAAAGAATTTCATGTCAATTTTCAAGTCAATTATTTCCTGATTATCGAAGTCATAGGAGCGCTTTGGAAAAGATGAATGATTTTTGCTCTCACATCACGACATATTTCTTAATTCCTGGGTTTCTTGGAGACTCCATCTTCTCCTGCTAAAACCCATTTATTGCGTAAGCCGTCGACCCAGTGGGCATTACTGTCTTATATTCTCGGGGCGTGTCCCTCCTTGATTATAAAAAAAAAATTGGACTGTGATGGGCACGTCATTGTTCATGCATATATTGATGGACTTCCATTTAATATCATGGGTATTTATATCCCTCCATCTGCATCTAAGCTTTCAACAAGCTGCAATCTTTTACTGGCACATTTAATTAAAAATTCATCCTTGGCCATTCTTACGATCTATTTCCCTACTGGGCAATGTTTAGATCGACCAGACGAGATCCTTCACAGGCTCAGCGCAGGGTTATTGTTACCGATTCATTGGCTATTGTGTCTTTAGATACAATTAGGGCTTTTGACTTTGTATAGTAGCTTTTCTGGATGGGGTGTCTAGACAAAATTGGCATTGGCCCAGTCTTCCAGCGATGGATTAAAATCTTGTATTCTTCTCCTAGCAGTGAACTTTTAATTCATGGAAATCTTTTTGCCCCTTGTCTCTTCCATTACTCATTCCCACCGTCGAATCCCTAGCAATTGGACTCTGTGTATAGCAATGTCAAAACTGATTAAAAAGGGAAGAACCAGTTGTGCTTTATACAGATTATATGGTTTTATTCCTTCCCTACTCCACAACTACACTCCTGCATGCCATTAATCTCATTAATAAATGGAAGGACTATTCTAGACTCCAAGTCAGGTAAAGATGTGAAACCTACATTTCACAACTTAAAGTTATAACCAAGTTCAAGTGTTTCGGCATCTTAATTACAAAATCGTATAATGAAAATGGTCGATTTACAATGTTTCCTTAAACCAAACATTCTCACCATCCTGTTTCAGAGTCACAAGCGGCTTTAGACTCTCACTGCCTGGTCAGGTTGTGGGGGGTTTTATAGCAATGATTGGCATATTTAGCTCCTCTATAACTGTGCCTTACAGTGAAATAAGTGCAGGAGATTTATTAAGGGAAATATAGAGGGAGGGAGATCTTTCTGCCCCTACTGGCACTCCGCTGCGCGATCATGGATTGCCCATGGCTGCCAAGATGAGCTGGAAGCCTAGCAAAGTCTTCTGTAGTATATATAGTATATATATGATCTGCACAATGATTAAGACTGCCTAAGTCGAAACGCGTCGTACTGTTTCCCTTATGGGTATCATACCTGCAACCTCTATACTCTGCACAAATACGTTTTAATTGCATGAAAATAAACATGAAGTGATTTTAAAGAAAGCTGCAATCTTCTGGTCTTCACGGTGACAACCTGCAAGCTGGAGCATTTATATTACAATTTTCTGTAGTATATTAGTACAGCCATCTGAAGATTGCTGAAACAAATCCCCTATGGGGACAAGTAAAAAAACAAAAAAACAAAAAAAAAAAACACCAGTATAAAAACATACACACAAAGTATTACATGTACACTGCTTTTTCACCATTAAGAATGCTGATTACCCTAAAGAAGGTATCACAATGTAACAACCTCGCCTATAAATGTCACGTTATTTAACCTGCTTCATGAACAAAAAAAAAAGCAATGGCAGAATTGCGATTTTTGTTAATCCCACTGTCCATAAAACAGAATAAAAAGCGATCAAAAAGTAATTTAAACCCCAATGTGGTGCCTGCAAAAAAAACCCCTTACACTGCTCCGTATGTAGAAAAAGTTATAGTCAGAATACAGCAATCCATATACATTGATTTACACAATAAAAAGTTTTCATGATGTGGCACTTTAAAAAAAACAAACAAAAAAAAAACGGATATAAACTGATTATCATTGTAATCATGTTGTCCCACAGAGTAAAACTAACCTGTCACCTATACACGTATAAACCGGATTTTCAGGCGGTTTTCGAATTTGAAAGCCGACTGTCAACCATCCTAATAGACTTGAATAGAAAATCCGTGCAGCAATCCCCACTGAACGGATTACACCGCGGCATTCCTAGAAACTTACAACATCTTCATGTTGTGCATGTCAGTGGTTGAGTGAGACGGCGAATCGGCCAACTGAGGACAGATCTGCCCACCTCAACCATTAAAAATAATAATAATAATCTCTATTTATATAGCGCCAACATATTCCTCAAAACTTTACAATTTGGAGGGTGTAGGTACAGACAAAAGAAATTCATTGCACAATGAAAAGCTACTTACAGATGAGACACAAGGTGAGAGGGCACTGCTCGCAAGAGCTTACAATCTATTAGGGTGTACAGGAGAGACGAAGGGCAAGAAGTGCTAGATTTACAATGGTCCAGCCATGTGACATAAATATGGGGTTGTTATACGTAGAATTCGGGTGAACCTGCCACCCAAACAGTACATCTATATTACAGTTAAGTGCCGAAAATGAGATGAGTGTGCTAGGGAGTGTGGGGGGAGGGGAGGGGGGTGTTAGAATTGGGATTCTGGTAGGCCAGAGTGAGAAGCTGTCTTCTCAGGGCCCTCTTAAAGCTATGAGAGTTCTGAGTGTGCCTGATCGCCCGCGATAACATGTTCCAGAGAACTGGTGCTGCACGTGTGAAGTCTTGGAGATGGGCATGGGAGGTTCAGATGATTGATGAGTGTAACCTGATATCATCAGCAGAGCGGAGAGAGCAGGTCGGGTGGTAGACAGAGATGAGGGAGGAGATGTAGGGAGGAGCGTTGTGGAGAGCTTTATGAGTGAGAGTGATGAGTTTATGTTGTATCCTGTACTGGATAGGCAACCAGTGCAGTGACTGACACAGGGTAGAGGCATCAGTATAGCGGCTGGAGAGAAAGACAAGCCTGGCTGCTGCATTCAGGACAGATTGGAGAGGGGAGAGTTTGCAGAGAGGGAGACCGATAAGCAAGGAGTTACAGTAGTCGAGGCGAGATTGATTAAGAGCAACAATGAGAGTTTGAGTTGTTTCCACAGTGAGAAAAGGACGGATTCTGGAGATGTTCTGGAGGAGCAGGTGATAGGAGCGGGCAAGGGATTGGATATATGGAGTGAAGGACAGATCGGAATCTAGTATAACCCTCAGACAGCGGGCCTGCTGCCTAGGAGTTATGGTGGTGCTACACACTGAGACAGAAAGGGTAGGGTAAGGTCTGTTAGTAGATGGTGGGATGACTAGAAGTTCAGTTTTAGTGAGGTTTAGTTTAAGATACAGGGAGGACATGATGTCAGAGACAGCAGACAGGCAGTCCCTGGTGTTTTGTAGCAGAGCAGGAGTGATGTCTCGGGAGGAGGTGTATAATTGGGTGTCATCAGCGTAGAGATGGTACTGGAAGCTAAATCTGCTGATGGTTTGTCCAATGGGGGCTGTATAGATTGAGAAGGGGAGAGGACCAAGAACGGATCCCTGAGGAACCCCGACAGCAAGAGGAAGAGGAGGTAGAACCTGCAAATGAGACACTGAAGGAGCGGTTAGAAAGGTAAGCTGAGAACCAAGCGAGAGCGGTGTCCTGGAGGCCAATGGTGCTGAGCATGCTAAGGAGAAGTTGGTGATCAACAGTGTCAAATGCTGCAGAGAGATCCAGAAGAAGCAACAATGAGTAGTTGCCCTGAGATTTAGCTGTTAGGAGATCATTTGAGACTTAAGTTAGAGCAATTTCCGTGGAGTGTAGGGTGCAGAAACCGGATTGTAGAGGATCGAGAAGAGAGATAGCGGAGAGATAGCGGAGAGATAGCGGATTAGGCGAGAGTAGACCAAGCGTTCCAGGAGTTTAGACATGAAGGGCAGATTAGAGACTGGTCGGTAGTTATCAGCGCAGGATGGGTCCAGAGAGGGCTTTTTCATTAAGGGAGTTATAACCGCATGTTTAAAGGAAGATGGGAAGCTCCCAGTGGAGAGAGAGAGGTTACAGATTGCAGTTATGTGAGAGATGATAGCTGGAGAAATAGACTGGACAAGGTGGGAGGGAATGGGGTCACTAGAGCAGGTGGTGGGACGCGCAGACAGCAGAAGCCTGGACACTTCTTCTTCTGTCGTCGGGTCAAGAGCTGAGAGTAGGCTGGGGGATGTGCGGGGAGGGACCAGATGGCTGCTGCTTGGGGTTTGAGATGAGATGTTTTGCCGGACTTTGTCAATTTTCTCTTTGAAGTGAGTGGCCAGGTCTTCAGCATGGAGGTCAGAGACCGGGGCCTGAGCTTTAGGCCTGAGAAGGAAGTGGATGGTGTCAAACAGGCGTTTTGGGTTGTTGTGTAAGATTGCGATGAGGGAGGTGAAATATTTTTGTTTGCCGCTGTCAAGGGCATAAATTTGTAGTGGAGAAAGTCTGCAGGTAGCTTCGACTTCCTCCACAGACGGTCCGCACATCTGGAACATTGCTGCAGATGGCGAGTCTGAGGCGTGTGCCATGGCTGTGGGTGTCTGACTCTGGTGGTGCGGTGTGTGAGCGGTGCCAATGTATGTGTCCAGGGTGGTGGAGAGAGTTTCATTATATTGTTTGGATGCCAGGTCAGGGCAGGAGAGGGAGGAGATTGGGGGCAGTGAGGACTGTATGGCGTCTGTGAATTCCTGAGTGTTCATGGAGTGGATATTTCTGAATGGGAGACGGGCAGGTGTGTCCAGAGATGGGTGAGAATTAGTAATAGTGAAGGAAATAAGATTGTGATCAGAGAGAGTGTAAGGAGAATTATTAAAGTTAGAGATTGAGGAACGGTTACAGAAAACCAGATCAAGAGAGTTCCCATCCTTGTGGGTGGGAGAATTGGTAAACTGCGAGAGGCCAAGAGAAGAGGTTAGGGAAAGGATCTGAGAGGCAGAGGGAAACATGGGGTCATCAATAGGGATGTTAGTCACCCATGATGAGAGTGGGTATTTCAGTAGAGAGGAAGTGAGGGAGCCAGGCAGCAAAATGATCCAGAAACTGGCGGGGTGAGCCGGGGGGTCTGTACAGAACCGCGAGTCTGAGGGAAAATGGCTGAAAGAGTCTGAGGGTGTGGACCTCAAAGGAGGGGAAAGTGAGTGAGGGTGCAGGAGGAAGGACCTGGTAAGTGCAGTGTGGAGAGAGAAGTATGCCAACTCCTCCACCTGGCCTGTTCTCAGGTCTGGGGGTGTGGGTGAAGTGTAGGCCGCCATAGGTGAGAGCGGCAAGAGAAGCGGTGTCAGATGGCTGGAGCCATGTTTCTGTGAGGACCAGCAGGTGAGGGAGTTGGAGAGAAACAGGTCATGAACAGCAGTGAGTTTGTTGCAGACGGATCGGGCGTTCCACAGAGCACATTTCAAAGGGACTGGAAAAGATGTACAGCGAATAGCAATTAGGTTAGCAGGGTTTCTATGGGAGGAGGAGGTGGGATGAGCAGTAATGGAGGGTGGGCCGGGGTTAGGAGAGATGTCACCTGCAACAAGAAGCAGGAGAACGATACAGCAGATGGTTCAGTGATGAGTATGAGCGGCGTTTGTGCAGCAATATGTGAGCAGGAGGTTTGTGGTATTTGAAAAGGGACAGGAGAGTGTGTGCTGAACACATGGGTGAGGGAAGGTGAGAGGCCCTGATGTGGATAAGATTCTCAGGGGGAATAACTGGGTGGTAAGCCAGGAGGTAGATGGCTGCAAGATAGACAGCAATACTGAGCATGGTGAATAGTTTTTTTTTTTTTTTTTTAAGAAGCCTAGATACTTACAAGGAAAGGCGTTCCTCTCGCCCCTTCGGCCCACTTCCGGTCTAATTTCGTTTTTATTTCAGATATCTTGATTCAGATCTATCACTTACAGATATGGTTTACTACTCTACATGGCTATACTGACCCAAATGGTCAAGACTGACCCAAACTAACTAATTTATACTATTCTGAGTGCAGTTCATTGATATAAATCAGTGGGCCCAGCTGCCAGCAATGGGTGGAGTTACAAATAAGCCAGCAGAGGAGATGCTACAGGGGCAGAATGTCAGGTCACTAGCAATACAAATAAACACAGGGTGATTATTCAGGACAGAGATTGGGAGAAATCTATGCATTCAACATACCAGAACACAGCAATTATACATAAACAGCAGAGACAAATGATGTAAAAGATGCCAAAATATTTTCACACTGCCGTGTAGACGCACTCTAAGGGTATATTCGCATGGTATAATTGAGGGGCGTATTTTGTCTGGAATTGCACTGCAATACGCCCGAAATGCATGCCCTGAATTACGCCGGTCTTCCTTGGTGTCACTTCACAATAATAATAATCTTTATTTCTATAGCGCCAACATATTCCGCAGCACTTTACAAATTCAAGGGTAAACATACAGTCATTACACATTAAAAGTACTTACAAATGAGACACAAGGTGTGAGGGCCCTGCTCGTGAGAGCTTACAATCTATTAGGGTGCATGGGTGAAACATATGGTAAGAAGTGCCAAGTTTACAATGGTCCGGCCATGTTTCATAAATAGGGGGTGGTTTACATGAAAAATGGATGAACCTGCCACCCAGACTGTACATCTATATACAGATAAGTGCCTGTGAGTGCCCAAGTGCAGGGAGTGACAGATGTGTGTGATAGCAGTTAGGGATCTTGGTGGGCCAGACCGAGAAGATGTATTTTCAGGGCCCTCTTAAAACTGTGAGGGTTGTGAATGTGCCTGATCGCCCGCGGTAGCATATTCCAGAGAATTGGTGCCGCACGTGTGAAATCTTGTAGCGGGCATGGGAGGTTCGGATGATTGAGGAATGTAAGTCTGATTATCCAGCAGAGCGGAGAGCACGGGGTAGGCGGTAGACAAGAGACTAGGGAGGAGATGTAGGGAGGAGAGCTTTATGGGTGAGAGTGCTGAGTTTATACTGTATCCTGTACTGGATGGGCAACCAGTGCAGTGACTGACACAGGGTAGAGGCATCAGTATAGCGGCTGGAGAGAAAGACATGTCACTTCTGCCTGGCGTTTATGTGCAGTGGATAATAGAAGTGAATGGGGCCGCCCTCCCTACCCCCTCCACCCGCGCTGTGCAGCGCGTACTTCTAAAACAGTCACGTATTGCAGCGTGTACAGTGCGCGTCACAATAAGCTGTGTGAACATACCCTAAGTTTACTTGTCAGTAAAGTAGCCCTATTTATTAATATTACTTGTTTTTCTTATGCATCATAATGTTACAAGTTTCTTAAGTAAAGACATCACTTTTCCATATTGTCAATAATAAAAACCTGTGGTCCAGATAGTTCCTTCAGTCCATTTATAGGTAGATGCTTAAAGGGGTTGTCTCACTACAAGGATTGCTTTTTATGTTAAAGATCTTGCAAAAACAAGTCACTTTGCAATATGTGTCCATTAACAGTGTCCTACCTATTCCTAGATATCCCCTCTTGTATGGGCTGCATCAGCTCCTCAGGTCGCTATAGCAACAGACCTGTTCAGTCTCTCCTGATAAGCTGCCATTGCTGGTTGCTATAGCTACAGACCTGGCTTCTACTGCAGCCTAGTAGAATCCAGTAAACACGCCCCTGAATTCAAAATGAAACCAAGAAAACAGGACTGAGGTGAGATGAATCAATGTAGTGAGACAACCCCTTTAATTCCGTTAGGTACATTATAAGTCCAGCAGAGCTCTGGCAGTGGTTAACGTCACACACTAAACGTTGCATCTGACCCGTGTGCCGTTAGCCACTACCAGGAGCTCTGCTGGACTTGTAAAGTACCTAATGGATTTAAGCAGCTACCTTTAAATGGACTGAAGAAACTATCTGGACCACAGGTTTTAAGAAATGTGTGATATTATGATGCATATGAAAAAAGTACTATTAATAAATAAGACTATTGCCTAGAAAAAAAGCTAAAGTTTGTTCTGTTACCGGGTATGTTTTGATGAGAAGTATATACTTGGGACAGAAGGAGGTCTCCGCAGACAAGCTGTATACCCTTGAGTCATAAAATTTATAGTCCGAACCTAATCAAATCCTTCCATATAAAACAGTCGTAACATTGTAGCTGCCATGGAGCATTGAACAAGTGGGGGGAGGGGTTTCTTGTGTCTTTGTCCCTTTCTTAAAGGGATTTTCTCACCACATTGATATAGCTTTTAACATGTTGGGAAAAGTAAATGAAGACAATTACCAAATACATTGTTTTTTTATTTAGCTTTGGTCTCTTATTATTCTAAGCTGCCATCAGTCAGTTTCTCCATGGTGAGTCTGTTCCTGCAGAGTCTTATTTCTAGCAACGGAAATACAAAACTACTAAAGTGTGTAAAGCCTAGGACTAAATAAGATATAACCTTTTATTCAGTAATCAATAAAAAATATACAAACAAATCAAGATCTAAGATGCCCTATAATTATCCCTAAAGAAACTAAGACTGCCTACAAAGGAATGGGGGAATTCACCCCAATAAGGGCGCCCGCAAACAGGAACCTAAGCTGCATTAACCCTAACAAGCTAAACAATAAATAATTACTCTATGACATAAATGACAATAAAAAAAACCAAAAAGTGCCCAAAAGTGTAACAAACACATTAGTGGCTGAGTTTGTTTATCTAAATGACAAGCTTTCACCCTTTAGAGCTTTGTGTGCTAAATGTTATAAATCTCCTGCAGTCTTGACCAGCGGGAATAACTAGGAACAGCAGAGCTGAAATGTCAGACACTGCCATAGACTCACCCACAACCTGACCAGAATGTGAGAGACTGAAGCTGCCTGTGGCTCTATGAAACTGCATGGTGTGAAAACCTTTTTAATATCCTTAGACTTTGTGGCAGGAAACTTATCCTCCTGGCAGTCTCTCCTTTCATGGTAAAGGGTCAGGCAATACCTGTGGTTAAAGAGAGTCTCGGTCAGGGCATGGTTCGGTCATTAGGATGATCAGTCAGTAGGTCAGGGCAGGAGACAGATTAGAAGAATCCTTAAAGGGGTCGTATCATTTCATTAAATGGTCTTCAGAATAAGGGGACAGTGAAAACAAACAACTTTGCAATTGGATGTCATTAGTAAAGCTGTCTTGTTTTCACAGTCTCCCAGTGCCGGTCGGATTCCACCCCCTGTTATTTCATTGGCTGACGGCTCTACTAATTTACATTCTGTCTGCCCCCCTCAACCCCCCCCTCCTCCCCCACCGGTCTTATTCACGGGAGCGTGCATTCCTGCCTCTCTCACTCAGAATAAGGGACTGGCAACAATTCACTCTGCACAGTTAGCAGCTCCTCAGCGACACTGCAGCTGTTTCTACAATCAGAATACAGCAGATTTGTGCCTGGTGCCTTAATGCTGCTGCGTGTAAACATAGAAGGGAGACAGATCTGTGCTGCTCTGGATGAGTTCATAGAAGTCTGGATTCAACTGTAACAAACCTCCAGCTGTGAGAGGAGAAGAGATCAGTATTCTGAGTTCAAAGAACTGAATAGTCTAGACTGAATGCAGGCCTGTGGTATGTAAACAGCTCTTACAAAATAAGGCCATGTTCACACGGCTTAAAATTGGATGTATTTCAGTCCGTGATTACGCGCCGGAGTGCCCAAATTATGGCTGGAATACGTCCAAGTCATTACGGTAATGAACAGTTCTCATAGAGAACTATGGATTACGTCTCCTCTCCCTGCTCGGCGAATACGCCGCGGGGGGGAGATAAGTGACAGGTCATTTACTAGTGGCGTATACGCGCTGCTGGTAATGAATGTCTGTGGGCCGGCGAGGTGCCGGCCCCCTGCTCCCTCCCCCACTCCCGTCCACACGGCGTAATTGCGGGGCGTAATTACGCCCCGCAAATAAGCCGTGTGAACCTAGCCTAAGACTGCACAGGGAGAGGAACGACAGTCACCCTCTCCTGCCCTCCTCCCGCCATAATTTCAAGATACCTACCCTCACACAAACTCTGCTCCCCCCAGTACCACCTTCTCTTTTCTCCTCTTGTAAGGTTCTCACACAGTCTCCAAGACTTCTCTCGTGCTTCCACCAGACTCTAGAACTCATTACCACAACTATGGATTACACCTCCTCTCCCCGTTCGTACAATATGATCGTATTGTACGCGTGGGGAGATAAGTGACACGTACCGCGGGAGTACGTGTGTATTAGCGCAAGCTCCAGGAAAACACGATGTACTGCGGCGCGTACTATGCGCTCCGCAGTACATCATGTGAACATACCCTTATTATAACCCCGCTGCCGTTACACCATAGCACAAACATCTCCATCCCTCACCTTCTGTCTCCTCCCTTGTAGATTGTAAGTTCTCGCAGGCAGGATCCTCTCTCTGTATCAGTTTATTTTATGATTATACTGTATTTGTCCTGGTCTTATATTACGGTATGTATCCGAATCCCTTTGTACAATGCTCTGGAATTAATGTTGCTCAAAAATAAATTATAATAATAAAGTGACTTCTTCCCATCCTGATTCATCAAACCCATGGCCTACCTCCGTTAAATAGATGATATCCTAATCGCCTGGACTGGCTCTGAACAAACACTAATAAAATTTCATGAAAGATTCAATGAATTTCATCCCGCCACAAAACTGACAGTGAACTATTCATATGCAGAAATTACATTCCTAGACCGCACCATAAAAATTCAAAACAGCTCGTTACAGACTTTCCAGTGCTAAAAACCTATTGATCGGCCTGCATGTGTCCAATGGGGCAGCTTTGACCCTAGACAAATTAAAGAGTCCATCTACAGATATCGTATCTATTCTACACCAACCGGCAGGAATGAAAACTTGTCGGGGTTTGCCGCCTTATGTCTGGTTTAACAGATTTGTTGAAAACTTGAATATATGCCACTTATTAATGTAAATGTATTATGAGTTCAGCATCAATTTTTTTTTTTTTTTATTATTATTATATTTTTTTTAAATTTGCAAAACCATGTCTTTACAATGGACAGCTCGGCACTCTCGTCCTGAAAATGGCTGCTGATCAGTGGGCAGGGATCAGAAACTATCCATCAATAGACTCATTTGAAAAGGGTTAATGTTCCGCATTAAGGAGACGCACTATGAAGGTGTGTGGAGACCTACAGGCCATGAATGATTCACAAAAATGTAAATACAGTCAAATAGGCTCAAAGTAGACAGCTAGGACTCCAGTGTCACCTATGGCAAATAGCATTACTTAAAGGGGTTTTCTGCAAAGGTTTTTTTTTTTTTCATTTTACCCTTTTCCTGGCCCAGTAAGGGTGCGTTCCCACTAAACAGGACAAATACCGGTCAGTTTGCCAGCCGGTATTTGTCCTGTTATGCGGCCGTCCCCACGGCCGCGGGGGGGACGGCTTTTCTCCGCGATGAGCGGAGAAAAGCCCTCACCCTTCACATTCATAAGCACAGGTTCCGTCCGAAAACCGGACGGAAGATTGTGCTTGATGAATGTTTTGCGGGTGGACCGCGGGCGGCAAAACCGCCGGACGGAAAACCTGTGCAGTGGGGACTGCTGCACGGGTTTTCCATAGAGCACCATTGTGCTAATTTGCGGCCGGTTTTTCAGGCGGTCTGCAAAACAGCAAACCGGCTGAAAAACCCTCCGAAAACCCGTGCAGTGGGGACATGTCCTAAAGCGTTCTTTAAAAAAAAAAAAAGAAACAGACAACCTGTTTAAAGTATCCGACCCACCACAGAGCCTTGAAACATGATGGCAAGCCAGTTACTAGCTGCAGACAGCTATTTCAGGATAGAAGCTTTCGAGACTATCTAGGTCTCTCCATCAGGCATAACTTGAATGGAATGTGTCATAAAAATATGACTTATTGTTTAACTCACATTTTTATGTTAAACACATTTTTTAGGAATTTTTGGTTGTTTTTTTTTATTTTCCATATCACTTTCAGTATTTTTTACTGATTCTTAAGTCCTGCAGTTTTCACTTTGGCCACTAGGCCTAATAATAGTCTGACACTTCCTGTTCAGTAGAGTGAGATTTTCAGTGTCTGCTCATTATCAGTAAAAGCAGGGTCAAACTGAAAGACACCAATGTGTACAGATAACACAGAATCCACCAGTCACAAGAGGAGATGTCACAGTTTACCCTCTCACCTCCCTGCACAGTGATTTCTTCCCAGGTCACAGACCATGACTAGAAAACTCTCCTATAGAAGTCTATGGGACAGAATCTGTCTTAAGGCTCCTATGTGCATGAAGCTGCTGTAAAGTATCTCTCTGGCTGCTGTTAAAGCAGTGCAAGCAAGAATGTCTTCCCCACAGTCATATATAGACAGCCTATTTTATAAATCTAAAAAAAGTAAATAAAAACGACTGAGAGGAAAAGAATATGGATCATGGTACTGATTAAATAAGTAAAAAAAAAAATTTGTGACGGATTCCCTTTAACATAATTTTAGAAGTGTCACATACGAATACACAAAGAACAATGGGATAGTGTGGTGAGCAGCATCAAGAAGGGGGAACGTTTTATTGTTCTGTGATTGAGATCTGCTCCATGGTTGTGTTGTCCTCATGAGGTCCCAAGGGCACGTCCTTAAGTGATGTAGATTGACTTCAGAGGGCTGTAAACTTTCACCCTCCTTATGACCTGCACTATTTACTGCTCCAGCTGTCTCCTGCCTTCCTCATACTGATGATTCTGCTTTACATCTTGTGTCTTATTCAGCACACTATGTCCCACCAATGACCCTTTGTGGAAAAATGTGACATTTTAGGTATTGTGTTAAACCATGGGTTTTGGAGACAGTATATAGAAATATCCAAATCCAACTCGCATGACCCCTGTTGTTGGGGGATGCATGGACTTCTAGTGGACCACACCAACATAGCATAAGCAATGTAGAAGTCATTATATACCATATTTAGGGTTAAATGTGTTTTAACTTGTCATTTACGGTCCAAAGCAACAAGATATAAAGTATATTATGTGTTTCAGCCTTTAGTCATAGCTGATAAGGAAGGGCTGAAGTGCACCCCGAAATGTGTGAGCGATTTCACGTCTTGGATTTTAAAAGAAAATGAAGCACTGAAGCCTTTGAATTTTCAGTTTCTTGTATAACATCATGTCTGACGAAGAGAGCTAGTACCCTCGAAAGCTCACCATCAAATATACTCACCCTCTAAAAGGTAGTGAAATAATACAGCAAAGTAAGTAGCACCATATCTTCGTACATAAAGCCTCAACTTTATTCTCCTGTGTCCATACAAGCTACTTTTATGCTTTTCAGTGGCGATACGATTTTATAGGTTCAATTGTCTATTATTATCAATAAGTTATATAAGCGTGTAAAATAGCAAATATGCATTCACTACACAGACAAATGTGCAGAGTCCAAGTGCAAATGTGCTAGTACAGCTTTGTTTGCACTTTTGCTTATGTATTGTATGGGCATTTGGTATTTACACATGTATATATTTAATGATATTATGCAGATATAGATAGAATTATCATAATTAACATTATATCATCGTATTGACACTGTTGCACATGGCTTTAAACAGATCGATTAAAGGGGTTGCAACAAACAAGTCACTTTGCAATATGTGTCCATTAACAGTGTCCTACCTATTCCTAGATATTCCCTCTTGTATGGGCTGTATCAGCTGTTCAGGTCGCTATAGCTACAGACCTGTTTGATCTTCCTGATAGGCTGCCAGCATGGTCGCTATAGCTACAGACGGGTTTAAAATGCGTTTGTAGAAGCCAATAAAACGCCCCCGAATTCAAAGAAATCCAAGAAAAAAGGT